>MU226743.1:1336013-1347397 GCA_018584345.1 Thuja plicata | reverse complement strand
CATTAGTTTACATCATTTTCAAATTCTAAACACAAATGTCACTTTTATGTCGTTAAAGTTCAACAGTTTTGCATGTCGTGGTCCTCTTCCTTTGTTAAAGTGTGACACAGGTTTGTACTTTTACCCAAAAAGCAAAAGTTGGAACATAGATTTCTCCTCTTAAACTTTAGTAAACATTACATTTTTTATAAAATGCCAAACAAAAATACACCCTTTTTATCCTTCTATTACACTTAATCTTTATAATATCCTTCACTTTTAATCTTTAATTTAAATCAATGTGAAATAAAGAGCAACGTAAAATTAAAAGGGAATAGAAATAACACTTTTATAAATTTCCTTGTAGTTTATTTTAAATTTATATTTTGGTGAGCTTATATCTTAAATGCTTATCCATTTGAGTATTTTTTTGTACCTTTATAGCTATAATTAATCTACTTTGTTTAGAAGTTGAATTTATATGTGTATTTCCTTTTCTAAATTTCAAACCATGTATACATCAATCTTAATGTTCATAATTTACATTTGACAAACTTAATCTTAAAAAGTAGTTAACAATATTTTTGAAACCAAAAGTGTCTTACCAAGACAATCCAATTCACTCACAATTAGTATCATCACCACGTGTAACACCACCTAATATTGACAATATATTAACAGTTGCATTGTTGAGTGCATAAGAATGGAAATGGATAGAATAATAAGAGGAAAACTGTATAGGTATTACACGTCTTCATACAATGCACCCTCGAAGAAAAGATAATATGGGGAAGGCACTACAAAGGTTGTAGCTAATTGGGTGTCACCTTTTGGGTGTAGCTCACTCTAGAAGGATTATAGTTGAATGTCTATAATAACCTTTCAAATAAAAGTGAAACATAAATGTATATTTAATTCATCTTTTACCTACATTGGCTAGTTAATAAAAATAACACATTCATTTGCTAAGTTTAACCTTTCAAAAAAAGAGCATAATGTGAGAAATGAAAAATTAGTATATATATGATGTAAACTAAAATTTAACTACATCATTCAATTTTTTAAATAGCATATGATCATTTATGTTTGTTAACCTTTCAAATCCATTCATAGAACAAGGAGATATGTCTAATCATATAAGATTGGTTTGCAATTTACAATAAGCTAAATTATTAATTTCATTTAAAAATATATTAATTAATAAGTCCATCTTCTTTTAATCTTCATTACTAAACATATATACAACAAAATAAATCACTTGTACAATGGAAAGTTGGGAGAGATCAATTTAGAAAACACAAGTTTAGGTCACAATTATAAACAAAACCCATAGTTTGCTATATTATTAGATTACAAAATTTTGCCCTCAAAAGCATGAGTTTGTATATAATAGCCCATTTTAGACTATTTAACATTCATATTTGGCATGCAATAATTTATATTAGATTTGGATAGTTGTTGATAAAATAAGATTTATAAATGATATTTTAGAGTACTTACAAAATAATTTAGCACACATTTCTTATTTATTGAAGGTCAAGTTAACATTGGTAATTTTGCATTGATGTTTGGCATTCACTTTTTATTTTTTATTGAAGGGAAATATGTTTTAATAGGATTATAACTTGGTTACAACAAGATGTCAGTAATACAATAGCTCACAAACAATAGACAAACAAATAGACCACCAAGAGGGAATGACTCACCAGAAAAAGAAAAAGAAAACCCAACTACCAATTGTAGTAACCGTCATATTATGCCCAAACAAACCAACCATATTTTTACAAGAATGGAATCTTAAATAAATCTATAACATGAAGCGATGAATATGTCAAACCAAAAACCATGAAGATAGGCCTGGACTAGAAAATTATGCATGCCTTGAACTAACCATCATGCACACTTGCATTGGTTTTGGAACTAAGAAACTAATTTAGAAAGACATTGCTTGCTTCTTTCGATAATGGTCCAATAAACCTTATTCTCAAGTTATTCAAATTGAAGAGAAAGGTGAGAGAATTTTTCTACCAAATCCTCAATAAGGTTACCTATTTGTTCTACCTTTGCATTCAGTCTCTTTATTTCTATTTCTTTATTTTCAAACTAAAGCTTCATGGTTTCTTTTTCTCTATCTCATTCAAGTTTTTGTTGTTGTTTTAATTGTTGAACTTATTCCCATAAGTGAAGTGTCATCAAAGGGTAAGATGTAAGAGGAGGTGTTAAAAACTTACCTGTATCATGGATTATTTCAGTAATTTTTTCAATGACACCTTGAGTCTCCTGAGAAGCTAACTTAGCTAGTTGGTCAAGATTTCCCTCTTTCTCCTCATACTGTTCTAGGTGTACTTTCATATCTTCTTTTCCTTATATATTTTGTGTTCCTTGTTCAATGAGGATTTCTTCATTATCTAAAACCTCTTCCTTTCCTAATCTATGAATTACATACTTTTTTCCCTCATATTATAACTGTGTTGGCATTGATTCATCACCCCCTTCTCTTCTTACTCTTTACCCCACTAGGAACATCAATTATGTGGCTCAACCTTCTTCTTTATTTATTTTTCCCAACTTTTTGGAGTCGATCAGATCTCCAAGTAGTTCTTTTGACAAACTATTGTGGTTCTTGTTCCTCCTCTAAATCTATAGTAGCCTGAACCCTTAAGTCTATGGAGAAGAATGAGATTGGTGTGGGTTTCTCTAGTACTAACACAAAAGTGGGAGATTGTACATGTTGCATTTTTGGAGCTAAGGGGAAACATTCATATGGGAACATTAGAATCAGAAGGTTTTCATTTCTTTTTACTCTTAGAAACAATCTATGCAATTTGGTTAGAATGCATCTCAATTTCCTTATCCTTCTTAACCTTCTTTTTGGAAGTTTTAGTCTCCTTTTGTTTTTCTTATTTTGGATTTTTTTGTTTCTTGTATAGTCAGAAAATGGAAGCACTTCCATTGTAGACTGGTTTAGCCTTCTGAGTAAGTGGTTTGGGGTCATGTCAAGTGCCTTGCATGGGTTCCTGACTTTGATCTGGCTTTATCACCCTATTCTTCCCCATTTCCACTTTTTCTAACCTATTTCTAGCACCCCAGACTGAGAAACTGGGACTTTGACCTCAGGGTCAAGGTCGACCTCGACCTTGACCTAGGTCACAATCAACCTTTTCCATGCCTGGGGTAAAAATTTTAGAATCTCAAGATTTCTGAATGTCGATCTTTGGAAAAAGTTAATTCCCACTTCCGGGTTGGCTGTTTCAGACTTCGGGACAACAAATCCTAAATTATATTTAACATAGGTCATCTTCTAGGGGCATGGGTCCAATTAGAATTTAATTCTCCCATGTTAGCCTCTCTAGAAGATTGTGCCCTAATTTCATATAAAAGGAAGCTTTCTCCTCTCATTTTCTCTAAGCACTAAGACTCTCTAAACACAAGCAAGATTTGAAGCAAGCCAAGTAGTCATTGAAGTATTCATCCATTCTCAAGCACTTCTCAAGCATCCATTTTTATCAAGGAGATCCATTGGTGGCCATTGAAGGATTCAAGCTCCATGGAGCCCTCTTGTTGAATATTTCTCCATCCACATTCCTCCAAGCCTTTTCCAATTCAAAAACCCATTCAAGATTGGTGTTGAAGATCTACAAGCAATTGATTAAAGACATCCTACATTCTCCATTCTACATTCTACATCCATTTGGTGCATCCATACTTGTGGATTTGAGGATTCGAATCCTCCACAAGGACTTTTACATGAGCAAGGTGAATTATTTCATTTACTTTGTTTATTTCTGCAATTTCAATTATATATTTGAGGTTAATTCCAAAATTGGGGTTTGACCAAGGCAAACCCCTCCCTCCAACAAACAAATCATTTTTCTTGCAGGTACAGGTTCGGAACAGTAGATCGGGACGGAGATTTGGATACCCTTTTTGGCAAACTTCTAGGATCCAAAAATAGAATTTTAGTCTGAGACTTTTTAGGTCAATTCTACCCTAGGGCACAATTGGAAATTCTTGCCAATGGTGACATTGACTTGAGGGTACAAATCAGAACTGTCTCAGAATAGAAAAATATTTATGGGTTTTGTCCATCTCTACATTTCTATTCTAGATCTGGTCTCAGATTTTCCAGAAACTCAACAGAGGCTTCATAAAACAACATTCTTCAGATCTGCAATATTTCAAGGTTAGTGCATTTCTCATATTCAATTCAATTAAGGTTATTAATCTATCTAAATCTATTTTACATTCAAATCAACAAATCAAATCGGGTACTTAAGATCTTCCTTTTTTTTATTCTTGTTTCCAAATGGTTGATTCATTTATGCATTGATCCTTCCTTTTGGATTAATCAACTTGGATCCTTAATTTGCATATCTAGGATAGAAGGAGAGCATCTTATCTACCCCCATAACAATATTTCAAATGTAAGGTATGTTATGTTAAATGAATCCACACTATAATAAAACCATCATTTTCTTATATTACATTTTGGTGAACCCGCGATAGACAACTCTTTCTTTTTGGTGTTAGATTTGCATCTTTTATGTTAGATCTTGCATGCATATTAGATTAGCTTTCTTTTATGTTCTTACATTTCCATTTCAAAAATTAAAATCAAACTCTTTGTTTTCTAAATTAGTTCATTTACATTGCATTGGTGTATGAGCTTTACCACTACTAGTCCTACTTATAGTATCCCGATTAGAAGAAGCCATAGACTCATGGGTTCCTTTGATCCCAAATCTTCCTCTCCTTTCCGTAGGATCCCAGATGATAGCTTGAATACTCTTGATTCCAATCCTTCTATGGAGCATAACTTTTCTCACTCATCTCATGATGAGGAAGATTCTTTAAGAGTTCCTCCTGAACAAGTGCAAAAAATTTCAACTGAACTTGATAAAATGGGAAATTGGCTTATTCAAGAAAACCATAATCAAGATTCTATCCAAGCTATAGAGGCTCTTAATAAAGTCCTTCGTGATAGTGATCACGTGGTATCACTCATCTTGTGCATTCGAATGTTAAACCTTTAGCTCAAGAGGCTCAAGATTTAGGATTTACTCCTCCTATCACTAGTGAGGGACCTTCTTCTATTCCTTTACATAGAATTCCTACTTATACTCCTCCTTTAATGACTACATCTCTCCCAATTTCATCTATTCCTGTGAGTATTCCATCGGTATCTCTACCTACCTCACAACCTTCATACCACACTGTACCTTTTACTTACACTAATCCCTTTCCAACTGTGGTTCCAAATGTTCCACCAATTGTATCTTCTATTCCTGCTGCTTCCTACACTTTTCCTAGTGTTCCTAATGTTTCTATGCCACCTATGTCTTCTAATGATTCTATAATTATTAGTTTGGCTTAGACTATGTCATCTTTACAATAACAACTTGCATCCTTAACTCAATCCAAGTTTAGCATTCCTACATGTGACATGGGTAGTCCCTTATCTTTAGACATTATTCATGCTACTGTTCCTCAACAATCTGATATGCCTCATCTAGAGAATTACAACGGTAAAGGCGATCCTATTACTCATGTTGAAATACATTTGTAGTGATTATGCTCATGACCATAGGATTTTAGCTAAACTGTTTTCTAGAACCTTTCGTGATAAGGCTTTGCAATGGTATTGTTCTTTACCTCCTTATTCCATTGATTCTTTTCCTAAACTTGTTAATACATTCATTCAACAATTTCAAAATAACATTGGTCCACAAGTTTCCTTAACTGATTTAATGCATTGTAAACAAAACATTAAGGAAAAATTGACTGATTTCATTGGTATATTTAAGCATTTGTATGCTTAGATTTCTTATCCTGTTCCTGATATTGATATTCAACACATGTCTATTTCAAATTTACAAAAGGATATTAGAGATAAGATTCTATTTACTGAATTTACCTCTTTTCAACAACTTTGTGCAGCACTTCATCATTATCAATTACAAGTGAGTCAATTTGAGATAAACACTCCAATGGCTCCTGTTCCAGTTGATAAGAGTGAAAATAATCCTAATCCTAATAAATTTTAGAAACCTAACAACTACATCAAGATTAATAAACAGACAAGTGTGGTTTCTAATCAAGTTGTTGTTGCATCTCATAATGCCACTTCTGCATCCACTGCCTTCCGTATGAATTGTACATTTACTCCTCTTTCTAAATCTTTACATTCCATTATGAGTAGGTTGTTGAGTGATAATATGATTACCTTGCCTCCTATTCGACCTCTCCTTCCTACTACCATAGCTTCGAAATCCTTTGATTCTAAATCTTTTTGCCAATACCATCGTCAGAATGGCCATGATACTTAAAAATGTTATTCTCTAAAGCATAAAGTTCAAGACTTAATCGATTCTAATGCCTTATCTGTTGATAATTTTGATGGTAATGGGAATAAATTTCTCTCCTCCTAATCAAAACCTTCAAATCTACACAAATCCTCTACCTACACATGATACTAATAACATCGCTCAACCATCTTCTATGGATATCATTTACAATTCGAAGATGGATGATCTTAATCACATTGTTAATCATGTGGAGAACATTGTTGCATCTCAACCTATTGTTTAGGATCCTTCACCTCCACCTCAACTTCAAGTTCCATCTAAACCTCAGAAACAAACTAAGGATAAACGACCTCGAGAACTTTCAATTACCTTTAATAACTCTGAGACTATTAAGGCTCCCGATGGTCCCATTTATATTTATGATAGGATTGCTAAGATGCCTACGTGTGGTTGTCTTGTTGTCTTGTTGATCCCACATCTTTAATCAATGTCATTATTGAGGAAAATCTTTTTATGAAAAGCCTAAAATGTGATTGTTATGATCCATCAGATGCATGGATCCAAAATTGTAATGGTTTTCTCTATCATGCACTTGGTTCTATTAACTTTCCTATTGAACTCTATGGCAAGGTTGTAGATACCACCTTCATTATTGTTCCTACATCTGATCAATTTCAAGTCAAATTTGGTTTGCCTTGGATAAATGCTATGCATGCTATTGCTTCTCCTATTCATAAATGTCTTAAGTTCATTCATAATGGAGAAGTAAAAATGATTAATCATAGTTTATATCAACCTTATAGGCCTAGAGATTGTGTTACTCTTAATTTATTTTGGCCCTCATTACCTAATTCATGTCCTCCTCTCGCTGAAATTTTTTTTTGTTCATATCAAACCTATAAACATCATAAGATTGTTGAGTTTAGCATGCCTTGGATAGATCTTAACCATGGTCTTTTTCCCACTCCTTCTATACCTCCTTTATCCATTACTGCTAACTCTATTACTCAACCTCCCAGTATTTCTTCTCAGCCTACTGTGAATCCTACCAATCCTCCTACAGAACATGTGAAGGAATCAGTGGTTATTCCTCCTAGTTCTCCACATGTGTCAAACAAAGCAAAACATAATAAATCTACTAACGAACATCATAAGAAGTGTAGAACTAATGCTAGGGCTCGTGCTCCTCTTCTTCAAAATTCTTTACCTTCTTTTGATCAACCTATGCCTGATGTGTTGGAATAAGTTAATATTCACAATGATGTTAAGATGAATGAGTATGATGATCCTATTCGCATGTTAGATCCCATTTTAATTAATCTTTATGAGGAAGATACTTTAGATGATCCTATTGATCTTAGTGATGAATATGAGACCATTGATCTTGATACTGATTTACCGCATATGCTTTAAACTCAATTGACAATTAAACCTAGTATCGAGCAACGCGATTCTAAGGAGGATCCTTGTTTGGAACTGGCTATTATTCCTACTGTATTGGATATAGTCCCTCTTGTGAGTTTCCCACCTTCCCTAAATGATATAAACCAAGATGGGGAGAGTAGGTGATGTGCTTGATTGGATTATCCTTCATGGTAGCCATTTTTTGTGTTTTTATGTTGTACTGTGCTTCTCCCATAATGTGTTTGCTAAATGTTTGTTAGACTCTTTTATACGACCCTTGTTACTTTGTTGGTGCAAGGTGATAAAGGAATCAAGCCTATTGTATAATTCCTCTATATGTATCTCCATTCTTCTACATGTTGTTATCATGCTATGTTGTACTTTTGCTATTGTTCATAAATTTTTTCCTTGTGTAGTCCACTTGGATCTGCGACATGGTAGCACTGATTCTTTTTGGTCTCCATGTTGTGGTCCAAAAAGACTCTTCTTCGTAACTCTTGAGTTTTCTTTCCTCCATTGTGATTTTAGTTCTACTTTCTATGGGGAATGATGTCAATTTATTTGCAATAATATCATATCTATATGTACATGTTATCTTATGATCATACTGACCCCACAATAGGTAGATCCCTTCTATATTCTCTATATGTTTATGTGATATTTCCCTTGATTTGTTTTCATTTGGGGGCATCTCCTAGTGGAAACGTAATCAATAGAGTTCTTTATGTTTCCGTCAAAGCCATTGCTTCTGTTAAAGTGTTAGAAATGAATTTAATGTGGGGGCATATGCTCTACTCATTTTTTTCACACACGCACGTTCAAAATATTTTCAAAACTTAAAACCTTTTCCCTTTATGGATTAAAGACTAATCCTTAAAGCATGGATATTTTACTTTTTAGAATCTCTTGATCCCTCCAGTTTAAATTTACACAAATCTCTTGATCCCTCCAGTTTCAAATTACAATGTTTTGATCCTTTAAGGTTGGAAGGTGTCCTTAAGAATGGATCTCCCTGATGGGTTGACTAGTGAGTAGCCACATTCACTAGGCAGTTCAACTCCATCTTTCCAATTACACTTTTTCCTTGTATGATTCAAAATGGGACATAAGTTCTCATTGGGTGAGGTAACCACTCTCTCTCTCTCTCTCTCTCTCTCTCTCTCTCTCTCTCTCTCTCCTTAACTGGTGATGTCTCTCTTATCATGATCTTAGAGTTGATAAAGACTTAAGTCCCTTGGGGGCTTGAGGATTTCTTTGTCCCTTATGATTCCAATAATATTATCTATTCTTTATGATCTCCTTTACCGATAGTTTGTATTGAGTCCATACTCTTGCTAAAGTGGGGGTTAAATGTATAGTCGTAAAATGGAAGCACTTCTATTGTAGACTGGTTTAGCCTTTCGATTAAGTGGTTTGGGGTCATGTCAAGCACCTTGTATGGTTTCCTAACTTTGATATGGTTTTATCCCCCTGTTCTGCCCCATTTCCACTTTTTCCAACCTATTTCTGGCACCCCAGACTGAGAAACTGGGACTTTGACCTCAGGGTCAAGGTCAAAATTTTTGGATCAAGTTTGACCTTGACCTTGACCTAGGTTACAATCAACCTTTCCCATGCCCGGGTTCAAATTTTAGAATCTCAGGATTTCTGGATGTCGGTCTTTGGAAAAAGTTAATTCCCGCTTTCAGGTCGGCTGTTTCAGACTTCGGGACAATAAATCCTAAATTATATTTAACATAGGTCCTCTTCTAGGGGCATGGGTCCAATTATAATTTAATTCTCCTATGTCGGCCTCTCTAGAAGATTGTGCCCTAATTTCATATAAAAGGTGTTGGAGATTTACTTCTAGAAGCTAGTTGATTGTATGTTTATCATTGATGACAACATATAATATACAATAGTGTTCTATATGAACTTATCAGAATGATGCTATTAAGCCTTGCATGGTTATATTCATGTTTTAGACATGTTTTTGATGCTTTGTTCGTACACGCAGACTCAGATATGAAGTTCCATTTGAGTTGTGTAATTCTGTTAGTGGCAGTTACAGTTTCTGGAGTTTATCTTTACAGAGCTGATGTATTAGCATTGGTTTTTGAGTTTTGCCTATCTTTAGGATACGCGTGTTTATATTCATTATTATTTATGAGTTAACCATGTTTGGTTAAGAGCTCTTGTCATGTTTCATCTGGATCATGTTGTTTGAGATAATTTGGTGGAGCCGACTCAGTGAAGCATCGCGTCTGTTCAGTTCGTGTTGCGTGATCTTAATCCTAATTGCATGCTTAGTTAAGCTGACAAGGAAGTTGGTGAAGTGTTTCCCAAATCCTCCATGACCTTATACTTTGAGGAAGATATTTATAGTAGTTCATTTGTGAATTCTAAGTGTGAATGATAAGAAAAGAGACAGAAAAGGTACAGAGTAGAATATCAGTTAAGTTTCATTCATCAAGGATCTATGTGAAGAAGCAGTGGAAGATTACATTACATTGGAACTAATCAAGACAACAGGTCTACTCTATAGTTCATCATCAGATATAGTGCATATATGTTCTACAAAAGGTTGTAGCCTTCACCATTGAAGCAGTGAGCTTTTAGACAGTGAGTCCTCACCCTTAACAGGGTTATTTGTAAAAGACTCCTAATAGGGTCAGACCCTTAACCAGGTCACTATACTTATTGCATTGTAAAGAACAACTCCTAACATGGATGCACAATCTTCTAATAGGGTTTATTATAAACAAGTATAGTTCATTGTGGGTGTTTATTCCCACTGGGATTTTTACCATTTGGTTTCCCCATAACCAAATTGTGGTGTTGTCTATTGTGTTATCTGAATGTGCATTTACTTTGTGGTATTTTGGAATTAATAAGAAAAGAATTAAATTAGCTGGTAACCGATTGACCCCCCCCTCTCAGTTATCATTTGGGACTATTCTAACAATTGGTATTAGAGCCATGTGCCTTGAAGATAAATCCTAACAACTTAAGGTAGATTAGATGGCATACTTTAGAAAAGAGAGTCCTAAGTTCGATGGAGAGAATTATGTGGATTGGAAGAACAAAAATTTAACACATCTACAGTGTGTTGGTTTTGAGATCTTTGAGATAGCCACACAAGAAGTTGCTATTCCCTCTCTAAAAGACCTTGCAAAAGATGATGCTACTAGTAAACAAAAGGATACATTCACAACTAATGCAATTGCTAAAGAAGCCCTTATAAGTGCACTATCTGACAGTGAATTCTTTGGGATCAAGAAAGTAGACAAGGCATACACAATATGGAAGTATTTAGAAGACATTTTTGAAGGAGATATCCAAGCAAAGAATGCGCGTAGGAAGACATGGAAAAATAAATACAACAATCTTGAGATGTTACCTGAAGAGAACATCAGAGCCTACAATCAGAGGATAAATGAAGCAGTTTCTGGAATTAGAAACAATGGTGGAGAAATTTTAGAAGAAGACATAATGGACAAGCTGATGAATACATTGACAGCAGACTATGAGAGAAATATCAATATTATAGATGAAACCATGCAATTTTCAAAGCACTTCAAGAGAGATACTTTGATCAGTAAAATCTCTGCATTTGAGATATCAAGATTGAAGACTGAACCCAAAAGTGAAACAACCTTCAAAGCATCAATACATGGTAAGAAAAATTTACACATTTCTAATGAGAAAGAAGAAGTT
>MU226743.1:1314703-1335162 GCA_018584345.1 Thuja plicata | reverse complement strand
TTAGACCTAGTGCATACAGATTTATGTGGTCCTACTCAAACAAGATCATACTACGGAGAAAGGTATTTCATTTTTTTTGTTGATGATTTTTCAAGGATGATGTGGGTTGCATTCTTAAAGGAGAAGTATGAAGCCTTTGAGAAATTAAAAATATTCAAAGCTAAGGTTGAGAATGAATCTGGAATAAAACTAAAATGTCTAAGATCAAATAGAGTAGGAGAATTCACCTCTAACTAGTTTTATGAGTACTGCAAAGAACATGGGATCAAAAGATAGTTGAGTGCTCCTAGAACCCCTCAATAGAATGTGATTGTAGAAAGAAGGAACAGGATCATACTTGATACAACATGCACTATGATGACTGAAGGAAAAGTTGCACACACCTATTGGAGAGATGCAATCAATACAACAGTCTATACTATCAACAGGAAACACAAGTAAGGCCAAGCACAGATAAGACACCTTATGAACTTTGGTTTGGTAATGTACCTACAGTAAAATACTTTAGAATCTTTGGCAGAAAGTGCTACATCAAGAGAGATGATGGTGTTGGTAAGTTTGATGCTAGAAGTGACGAAGGTATTTTCCTTGGTTACTCTACTAAAAGGAAAGCATACAAATGTTTTAATTTGAGATTAAAGAAGATAATTGAAAGTACTCATGTAAAGATTGATGAGAAGTTCATGGTTCAAGAGAGGTACTATGAATATGAACCTATGATTGAGGATGAACCCAGGCCTAGCAGTAAAGACACTGTTATTGAAGAAATGTTTGATTGCATTGATGTATCATATAATGAACCTAAATCTAGCAAAGAAGTATCATAGATTACAGATGAGGATGTCACACCAGAAGTTCCAAAATTCACATCTTGATACCATTCAAAAGATGATATCATTGGAGATCAGAGTAGTAGTGTTTTGACTAGATCTAAAGAAAAAAGTTTAATAGTGGATGAAGAGGTATGTTTACTTTCACAGATTGAACCTTTAAGTGTTGAAAATTCTTGCAAGGATTTTGATTGGCAGAAAGAAATGGAAGAAGAATTAGATCAAATAATAAAAAATGATATATGGGAATTGGTTCCTAGACTTAGTGACAAAAATGTGATTGGAACAAAGTGGGTATTCAGGCATAAGATGAATGAAGATGGTACGGTGGTCAGAAAAAAAGCAAGACTGGTGTGTAAAGGATATGCACAGAGGGAAGGAATAGATTACATTGACACATTTGCCCTTGTGAGCAGACTAGAAGCCATTAAGTTATTCTTGGCCTATGAAACATTCAAAAACTTTAAAGTATACCAAATGGATGTCAAATCAGCCTTTCTGAATGGTAACTTGAAGGAAGAAGTCTACATAGAACAACCTAAAGTATTTTATCGATCAGATAAACCAGACATGGTATGCAGATTGAAGAAAGCACTCTATGGACTTAAACAGGCCCCAAGAGCTTGGTATGAGATACTAGATGGTTATCTTACCAAGATTGGATTCAAGAAAGGAGCAACAGATTGTAACTTATTCATAAGAGATACACCTGATGGATTATTACTTGTTGCCATATTTGTTGATGACATTATCTTTCGAGGTAATGACAAGCTTAGTGCAGACTTTGCAAAATAAATGCAGAATGAATTTGAAATGAGCATGATTGGTCTTATAAAATATTTTTTGGGATTGAATGTAAAGCAGACAGATAAAGGAATATTCATAAATCAGTCCAAATATGTGAAGGAAATATTGAAGACTTTCAATATGGAAGACTGTAAGCCAGTATGCACTCCTATGATAATAGGAAGCAAGCTTTCTAAAGAGGATGATTCTGTAGTAGTTGACAAGACATTGTACAAGTCTATGATTGAAAAACTTATATATCTTACTCAATCTAAACCATACATATCTAATGTAGTTGGAATTGTTGGTAGATTTGTAGCTGAACCCAAGTAGAATCATCTAATGGAAATAAAGAGAATATTCAGATAACTAAAGGGAACTATAGACTATGGTTTATCATATCCTAAATCAGAGAATGTACAACTTCATGTATATATAGATGCAGATTGGGTAGGTTGTATTGATGACAGGAAGAGTACTTCAGGAGGAGTAGTATTTCTTGGAGATATGTTGGTTTCTTGGATAAGTAAGAAGCAGAATTGTATCTCTCAGTCAACATCAGAAGTTGAATATGTTGCAGTAGCATTGAATTTTTCAACAATGGTTTGGATCAAGCAGATGGTTAAAGATTTTGGTATTCAGGTTGATTATCCTATTTTTATTCACTATGATAACACTAGCACTATCAACATGTCCAAGAACCCTCTGATGCACGCAAAGACAAAACACATTGAGATCAAATACCATTTTCTTAGAGAAAAATTTGCAAACAAAGAAGTAAAATTGGACTATGTGAGCACTAAAGAACAGTTGGCAGATATTTTCACAAAGCCTTTATCAAAAGATACTTTTGAGTATCTCAGGGAGAAGTTGGGAGTAATTTCCTTTCCTGAGTCTAATTAAATAAATTAGCAAGTACATCAGTCCATGGTGACTGATGAATGGTTGACTACTCTATTTCTGGAGTAGTACCTGTGCCTAATTGTTTATGGCACCCTTTTCCATTGATGTCAAAGGGGGAGTATGTAGTAAGGGGGAGCATATACTCTGGGGGAGTATTTAATCATGTAACTTAAAAACACAGACAGAGGAGCTGTAGCAGTGTAGAGGAATCTTTGATGAGGATATTGAGAAGATTGTAAAAAGAAAGAGGACACCATGTGTTGAAGATGCTTTTAATATCATATGTTTCCATTAATGTCAAAGTGGAAGATTGTTGGAGATTTACTTATGGCAGCTAGTTGATTGTATGTTTGTCATTGATGACAACATATAATATACATCAGTGTTCTATATGTACTTATCAGAATGATTCTCTTAAGCCTTGCATGGTCATATTCATGTGTTTAGAATGCTTTGGATGATTTGTTCATATACACAGACTTCGATATGAAGTTTCAGTTGAGTTGTGTAATTATGTTAGTGGCATTTACAGTTTATGGAGTTTATCTATATAGAGCTGACGTATTAGCATTGGTTTTTGAGTTTCACCTATCTTCAGGATACGTGTGTTTATATTCATGATTATTTATGAGTTAACCATGTTTGGTTAAGAGCGCTTGTCATGTTTCATCTGGATCATGTTGTTTGAGATAATTTGGTGGAGCTAACTCAGTGAAGCGCTACGTCTGTTCAGTTCATATTGCGCGATCTTAATCCTGGTTGCGTGCTTAGTTAAGTCAACAAGGAAGTTGGTGAAGTGTTTCCCATAGCCTTCATGACCTTATACTTTGAGGAAGATACTTATAGTAGTTTATTTTTGAACGCTAAGTGTGAATGATAAGAAAAGAGACAGAAAAGGTACAAAGAAGAATATTAGTTAAGTTTCATTCATCAAGGATCTATGTGAAGAAGCAGTGGAAGATTACATTATATTGGAATTGATCAAGAAAACAAGTCTACTCTATAGTTCATCATCAGATATAGTGCATATATGTTCTGCAGAAGGTTGTAGCCTTCACCATTGAAGCAGTGAGCTTTTGGACAGTGAGTCCTCACCCTTAACAGGTTTATTTGTAAAAGACTCCTAACAAGGTCAGACCCTTAACCAGGTCACTATACTTATTGCATTGTAAAGAACAACTCCTAATAGGGTTGCAAGATCTTCTAACAGGGATTATTATAAAAAAGTATAGTTCATTGTGGGTGCTAATTCCCACCGGGATTTTTACCATTTGGTTTCCGCATAAACAAATTGTGGTGTTGTCTATTGTGTTATTTGAATGCACATTTACTTTATGGTATTCTAGAATTAATAAGAGAAAATAATTAAATTAGTTGATAACTGATTCACCCCCCCCCCTCTCTCAGTTATCCTTTGGGACTATTCTAACAAAAGGAAGCTTTCTCCTCTCATTTTCTCTAAGCACTAAGACTCTCTAAACACAAGCAAGATTTGAAGCAAGCCAAGTAGCCATTGAAGTATTCATCCATTCTCAAGCACTTCTCAAGCATCCATTTTTATCAAGGAGATCCATTGGTGGCCATTGAAGGATTCAAGCTCCATAGAGCCCTCTTGTTGAAGATTTCTCCATCCACATTCCTCCAAGCCTCTTCCAATTCAAAATCCCATTCAAGATTGGTGTTGAAGATCTACAAGCAATTGATTGAAGACATCCTACATTCTTCATTCTACATTCTACATCTATTTGGTGCATCCATACTTGTGGATTCAAGGATTTGAATCCTCCACAAGGACTTTTACATGAGCAAGGTGAATTTTTTCATTTACTTTGTTTATTTCTGCAGTTTCAATTATATATTTGAGGTTAATTCCAAAACTGAGGTTTGACCAAGGCAAACCCCTCCCCCCAACAAAAAAACCATTTTTCTTGTAGGTACAAGTTCAAAATAGTAGATCGAGATGAAGATTCAGATACCCTTTTCAACAAACTTCTGAGATCTGAAAATAGAATTTCAATCTGAGACTTTTTAGTTCAATTCTTCCCTAGGGCACAATCAAAAATTCTGGCTAATGGTGACATTAACTTGAGGGTACAAATCAAAACTGTCTTAGAATAGAAAAATATTTTTGCGTTTTGTTTGTCTTTGCGTTTCTATTCCATATCTGGTCTCAGAATTTCCAGAAACTCAACACAGGCTTCAGAAAAAAGCATTCTTCAGATCTGCAATATTTCAAGGTTAGTGCGTTTCTCATATTCAATTCAATTAAGGTTATCAATCTATCTAAATCTATTTTACATTCAAATCAACAAATCAAATCGGGTACTTAAGATCTTCCTTCTTTATTCTTATTTCCAAATGGTGTATTCATTTATGCATTGATCCTTCCTTTTGGATTAATCAACTTGGATCTTTCATTTGCATATCTAGGATAGAAGGAGAGCATCTTATCTACCCCCATAAAAATATTTCAAATGTAAGGTATGTTATGTTAAATGAATCCACACTATAATTAAAATCATCATTTTCTTACCTTGGATTTTTTTGTTTCTTACTACCCTTAAGTGAAGGAGTAGTGGTTTCTTTAGTAGTATTTTTCTTAGAAGAGCCTATATGAAATAGGCAGCAAGCAACTGAGAGGGGGGAGGGGGTGAATTATTTTATCCTAAAATACTTAAAACTCCAAACCCTTAAACCTTTAAAACTTGAAACCCTTTATCACTTTAACCTTTATTACTGATTCGCAAAATGTAAATTACATAAACATAAATAAAAAAATATCAACACAACATAACAAAACTATTTTATGGTGGAAACTTAAACTAGGGTGAACCACAGTGGGGTTTAAACCCACAATAAGACTAGTACCTTGTTAGAATTATAGACTTATTACAATATGGGGAATGCACATGCACTTTAACACACTGCCTAGAGTTCACTACTCAATTTTCCTTGGGCTACAAGCCTAAGGAAGTTTCACTGAGTTACAATCACAATTCAGACACCAATATGAGAATTCATGAACTATATGATAACATATACCTATGCCTTGGTCATTTCTATTTCAGTACAATTAAATACCTTGCTGCAATTCTATCTATCATACTCAAATGATCAATCCAACCCTCATTAGATCTATAAAATTGTTTCACTAGCAACCTCTACTTTCCACAATCTTCCAAACAATGGTGTACACATGCATAAATGCAAATCAAACCCTAATTCACCATATTTATCAAGAACTAGGTCAACAAAACCTATTCCTCAAACATTCAACTCTTAGTGCCAAAATCAACCATTAGGATCACTACACATTTTTTAAACATTTTTTAGATCCTTCACAAACACCTCGAGATCATAATCATAACCCTAAAATGTTTTACCAATCTCTCATAAACCATTTTATCAACTTATTTTGACATGTCAGCTAAGAACATAAAACATCTTCAAATCCATTAAACTTGGTCACCTTGATCAATATAAGCTTCCAAATCATCCAACACATAATCCTAGATCATCCTAAGGCATCATGAAACTCAAACAAACAATCAAATTCATCACACTCATCAGATCTATCTGCATTTCATGCTAAACCTCAAGAATAATGTTACCCCAACTGAAATACTTTCTAATGCCTTGTAGACCATCAGAACTAAAAACCCTTTGAATGGTAGACACATTACTATGTCCTTAAAACATTCCTAGTTGTGCAACCAAAGATCTCACCTTGAGTATGTGCACAAAACCATTCTTACAACTTTGTTACACTGGCAAACAATAAAACAACCAGTCTTCATCTGTGACATCATAACTTGATCAAATAATCATGTCAGCAACTAAAACTTAACATGAACCATGTATAAAATCTCTACATGAACCCATGAGATGCACGACTCCTCATCTTCAGTAATATTCCTTTGCCATTCTTCTGATCATCTTGTGTTATTGGAAAAATGACGTAACAAACATCCAAACTACATAATAGACATGTTGACATCAATAAAAACACATTCAACTTGCCAAAAATCTTCCCCTTTGGAATTGATAACAATGTATGATAGGGAAAACAATAATGCAATCAGAAACCAACAGTACTACCAGTAATATCCACACTATCTTTTGAAGTCTCTAACTCTTCTTTGCTACCTTATTTCTTCTCTATCAGTGTTCTCCCTAGGAACAAGCTCGCCCTAATTCCAATATGATTACATTATCTTCTCTTGGTTGGTTTCTCCCCCTTGTATGTGCGCTACTCTTCTTGGATAAAACTCTTTCTTATGTGCAAGTATATAAACTTGCACTTCACATATGCTCTTCTCTTTTTCTTCACATCTGCTCTTCTCTTTTACACTTTTTTCTCACACCTCATTTCTTTTTACATCTTCTCTCTCCCCCTTTGATATCAATGAAAATGGTGTATTACCTACTCTAGACCATCAAACACATCCAACTATTTAAAAAAAACATCTACCTTACCATGCTTACGACTCCCCCTGAGTAGCTACCTCCATACATCAATCCAGTTGTAAGATTCTTCTTTAGAGCATATTGGGCTAATGAAATATCGTGCATATTAGTTATGATCACGAGGGTTAATTCCCCCTAACTTACCTTTGAGATGGGCATGAATAGAATTTTTATCCTTACTCATCTTTCTCTTGGACTTGCTTTCATAATTCTATCTTTTATCCAACTTTGTCTTCTCCTTGTCTACCTTCTTCTTATTGTTCTTGCTCTTGGATTTGTTTCTATTTTTCTTTTCTTTTCCCTTTTTATATTTCTTCATTCCTTTTATCTTCAGAACTTTCCTCTTCACTTTCTACTTTTTGGTCTGATTATTCTTCTTCACATTCTTGTTCCTTCCTACTGAAATATTTTTGTTCATCTTCTTGTTTCTACCTTGTTTGGAAATTATGTAGATATATTGTATCTAAATCATACAATAATATTTTGTTCTCTATCATCATCTCTTGTTATAGCACATCGACATCTACTTATCTCCCTTTTGACGGTATCATCCAACCTTTTCATACAACTACATATACTTGAGTTATGGTTATGCCCTTTGTTTCTAGAAGGATGCTTTTTCTTGTTGTAGTCTACAGCTTTATGTCTAAACTTGCCACAAGAAAAACACTTACCTCTAAATCTCTAAGATTTAGGTCCTTTTACTAAAGTATTCTTGGTCTTATTCTTCTTCTTTTCTTTCTTCTTTTCCTTCTTCTTCTTGTCTTCTTTGTTCTTCTTCTATCTTTCAGTGTCAATCTTTACTTGTCCAGACTTGGAACTTTCACCTTTCACAAGTCTAACACTATTGTTCTCATTCTTAAGCAATGCCTTAAGTTTAGTTTCTCTGATCATGATCTTTTCCACATGGTTGTTTTTAGTTGCAATCTCTTCCTTAATAGATCTAGTCCATTCATCATCAATTGGCTCAATCTATGATAATAGATAAATCTGATATTTTGCAATCCTTCTTATTGTCTCAACTCCCTTGTTCCTATCACCAATTATTTGTCCTTAATTATGATTGAGTCTCACATATCTTGGTTTCTTCTTCCTTGTCTCTAGTTTCTAAACTTCTTCTTCTTCTCCACTTGTGTAGGCTTCATCTTCTGCACTTTCTATCACACTTGGGGTTTCATTTTACACTTTCTGATATTGAATCTGATCATTACTATCCCTCTAATATCCATATCTATCAAACCTTTCCAAATTCTCAAGATTTTCATTCACTTTAACATTTTTTATTTCCACTAACTTTTTCAACCTTTTTTTATAGCACCTATATTCTTTATTTTTGGTAGAATAACCAAGGAATATACCTTCATCACTTCTTGCATCAAACTTTCCTATGTCTTTTTCTCTCTTTATGTAACATCTACTACCAAAAATTTTGAAATACTTAAAAATAGTTATATGACCACACCAAATTTCATAAGGCGTCTTACTAGTTCCATATTTGATCTGTACTTAGTTGAGAGTGTATATTGTAGTGCTCACAACTTCTCTCCAAAAAATATGGGGAACATTTATTTCAAGCATCATGGTCCTTGTGGTCTCTATAATAGAACTGTTCTTGCGCTCTGCTACACCATTCTTTTGTGGAGTCCCAGGAGAAGACAACTATCTCTTGATTCCATGCATCTCAGAGTATGTATTGAGCTCATTTGATGTAAACTCTCCACCTCTTTCTGATCTTAGCTTCTTTAATTTTAGACCTGTCTCATTCTCCACCAATTCCTTGAAAACCTTGAATTTATCAAAAGCTTCAGATTTATCCTTCAAGAAGGTCACCCATACCATCTTTGAGTAATCATCAATTAGTAGCATACAATATTTGTCACCTTGCAAGCTTCTTGTCTTGGTAGGGTGACACAAATCAGTATGAACAAGATCAAGCAAACCATTTGAATTTTCTTTCTTAGAGTTAAAAGTAGCTCTTGGTTTCTTTCCCAATTGACATTCCTTGCAAAAAATGTTAGCATGCTTCTTCATCCTAGGAAAATATCTAATAGATGAAGTAGAACTTATAGCAAAAATATTGTCAAAGTTCACATGACACAATCTCTTATTCCATAACCAACTTTCATCTATTTGTGAAATCAAACAAGTCTTGTGACCACTATTTAAAATAAATATATTACCTCTTGTCCTAGATCCAATGACAATCTCCTTTCCATAGTCATTCAAGATCTTACACATTTCATCCTTAAAATAAAATTCATAGCCTTTATCCATCATCTAAATAACACTAAGAAGATTATGTTTCAAACCTTTTACATACAATAAATCATCACTTTTATTTTTACCATCCAAAGTAATTGAACCTCTACCTCTAATATTACCACCAGAGTTGTCACCACATTTCACTTTTCCACCATCATACTTCTCAAATCTTACGAATTTACTCTTGTCACCAGTCATGTTATGAGAGCATCCACTGTCAATCACCCATTTATCTTCCTTGAAAACTTGAGCATATAGAGCTTTCTCTTCAACAACATCTTTAGTAGAACTAGAATTTATTACAATATCAGTCATAGGATCATCATCTTCCTTAATAGAAATTAATGTGAATTCGTCATCATCCTTTTTAGCTTCATTAGATTTATCATTAGTAACACCATCAACATCAAGAGCATAGTACCACTTTCTTTCCCAAGGCTTAGGCTCTTACTTATACTTAGGAATTTTATTAACACACCTATATGCAACATGTCCTACTTTACCACATGAAAAGCATTTAAAAGGTATCTTTCCTTTATACTTACTACTAGAAGGAGCTCTATACTATACTCTTTTAGCACAATTTTCTTCCAAATCTTCAAGCTCATTGTCTTCCTCTTCCATTTCCTTCAGCTCCTTATCTCATCTTTGTTAGTATTATTAAATCCATGATTATTAAGAGCGGGGGGGAATCAGTAATCTAACAATACAAACTTTTCATCAACCATTCAACAAATTTCATCAATTAACATTTATTGCGTGAATAAACAAATTAGTGAAGATAAACATTCACAACCATGCAACACAATAACACCAATATTTTTCTCGTGGAAACCCAACTGGGAAAAACCATGTGTGGGGATGACACCCACAAATAATTCTGCACTCTTTTGAACTGCGCCCGGTTAAGAGCTTATCCCTTTTGGGAGCTTACAAATCCACGGTTAAGAGCAAGACCCTGTTAGGAGCCACCCAGTTAAGGGATTTACCTCTAGCCCTATTAAGAGCTTTACCCTTTTAGGAGTAATCCTGTTAAGGGATTTCAATCCCTAATTAAAGAGTCACCTGGTTAAAGGATTTACAATTTAGACATGTTAGGGTCTACCTAGTTAATGGATTTATCTTGATTAAACTCAAGTGAAAGTGATCTAAAAATAATAGCACTCCTCTCCTAGTATAGATCCAGTTCAAACTCAATCTCTTCTTAACAACATATAATGTTATCTTTTCTCTCTTCTCTTGATCGCACCACTGCATCCACGATCTACACTTGTACATTTCATCATTTTACACACACACACACACACACATATGTAGACACCCTAAAATGGAGAGGCTTACGACTTTACATTAAAAACACTAATTTTCATCTATTAATTAATATTTTTTAATCGTTAACTAATCATCTATTTTCCTCTAAATTCATTTCCCAAATCGTCTAATCAAATTCCCAAAATTAATTAAATAATTAATTTTATTTAATTAATTAACCTTAATTTATTAATTACCATTAATTAATTAATTAAATTCAATTTCCTATAGTTTAAATTGAAAGATTTAAACATACTAATTAAATTCTTCCAATTAAATTAATTTAATTTCATTCAATAAAGCAATTTTAAATCAAAAAATAATTCAATTATCTCACATGTTGAAAACTTTAATTACATAAATGAATTAAATATTCATTTATTTTCAAAGAGATAATCCTTAATTAGATCACATGGGTTACTCCACCCATCTCTCCAGTTCACATGGGTAACTCCACCCACCTCTTCAGTTCTAAAAGGTAACTCACAATTAGCTCTTCAGTCAACCAAACTCTATCTCCTCTCTCCCAGTACTTGGAGAGGTGGAGTTTACTGATGGCTTCTCCAGTTCCCTTTAATCTCAACTGTTCATATCATCCTCAATTCCTATATAATAAACCCTTCGTAACCATTTGAAGGATCCAGGGTTTTAAGCTCACATGCACCATTACCCTATCAGATTGGTTCAAGCATCAAGCCATCTTGCGATCACAAAGCAATTCAATTATCAAATTATTGACACTCCCAAGTCATAGATGGTGCCCATGCCAATACTGAGCATCAAAAATAGCATTTTGGAAGGAGTAGAGAGAGACAATAGAAGCTTCAAGAAATTGGGTTTGCATTCATTTGTTTTCCTTTCTTTGCTTGTATATTTTAATGATATGTTAAGTATTCATTATTAGTAGTTTTTGTATTAATTTCCCCATTGCAAACCAGTGCTACTAACCCTCGTCGTTGGAAAGCAAAGGAACTAGAATTTGGTCTCATTGTGTACATTTTGGTGAACCCGATGTGAACTTACAGCCCATGTGAAATTTGGTAATATATTTCAAACTGCATGGAATATTTTTATGAATTGTTTTTTGCAGGTTGACCTTGATCTAAGGAGGCCCCAAACAAAAATTCAGATTTTTTTAAGTTTTTTTTTTTTAAAATTTTCTATGATATTTCATAAAAAAATATTTTTGGGCACAAATGAGAGCTTATTTTCAAGAAAATAACATTTTTAGAAAGGTATTGAAATTATAGAGGGGGTTTATTCTCTGTGATTTTAATTTCTATGAAATTATTTTGCAAAAAAATAGATCTTTTAAAACTGGTTTTTTTTTTATCAAATGGGTCCCTAGGGCACAAATTAAGGAATTATGATCTAAAAATTCTTTTGCAAGTATATTTTTATGTAAGAAAGCTAGAGTCCAAAATTTAGATTTTTCTGAATTTTTTACAATTTTTTATGATATTTAATAAAAAATTAATTGTGGACACAAATTAGCATTTCTTATAAAAAAGTTACATTTTTGGAAAGGTCTTGAAATTATACAGGGACTTTATTCTCTTTTTTTAAATTTTTTCTGAGAAATATTTTTGAAAAAAAAGAAAGATTTTGACAATTTTTCTTTTTGTGTGTTCTTTCTTGATTTCTGTGCAGGATTGAGAAAATGACTAATGGCCAAGAGGATAATCAGATGCACCTCGGGTGCTAGATCATTGAGACCTGCCATAATAAGGAGCCATCTTAGTAATAGAAAAGGAATCAAACCAAGGCTTACAACAAATATATGGATTCTATCAAGCGATTCACAGCTAAGTACAAAGTCACAATTAGCCTTAGTGCTCTTAACAATCCAAGAGTTGCTGGTTATTCTTCAATTCTTGATTAGACACCTTTTGGTACTAACTTTTCATTTCAGCTTGTGGCATGGAAACAGATCTAACAAAGAAACATAAAAATCACTCATTTGTCAGTTTTGGTGCTTAAAACAAACAATGTATGCCAAACATCTTGAACCTCACATTTTCAAATTTGGTGCTTAAAATTGACGTGGAGGTTAAGAATTAAACAAAGAAAACAAACATTTCAAATTTGGGAATTAAAACTGAACAAGCAATCAACACCTACTTTTGGGCTTAAAACTAAACACTTGTGCTTGTATGGTGGTTTAGCTTAGTTCACATTTCAACTTTGGGGTTTAAACGATTAACCTTGTGACTTGAGTTTTTGGTACGCTTGTACAATCTGTTAGATTAAACACCTTTATAATTTTTAGAAAGGTTTGTCTCGGGAATGCGCTTCTTCCTCAAAGAACGACCTTAAACTAGTAATCCTTCTAATCGGTATATAAACAAGACGCGAACCAAAGTTTCATTTTATATCTAGCCAAGGTCAGGCGAGGTGTGTTGATGATAGTTTGGATTGGGTGAATATCCCTAAGGAGCCAGCATGGTCAACTAGGCTCTTAAGCGAGTCACACACATACAAACTGATTGGATAGACATCATAGACCCTACTAGAACCTATTAATTAGAGGCCAGCCCAGTTTACCTTAGAATAGATACCTTATTATTGTGCAAGGGGTTGCAGAATTTCCCCCCAAGATTCCCATGAACATATGTGTTCCAAGATATTTGTGTAGTAAAAGAGACCTTCACTATACAAAAACAATATCTGGCAATGACAAAAATACGGGTGCCTACGTCATGGACCTTTATGTCCTAGTAGTGTGACAATTATTGTGTGAGATAACGAACATTCAAGCATTGGGCCTATAATATTTTATTTTGAAACCTTTGACTTAGATTAATCTAACTGTTCATTGTTGAGACCTCGTGATAACATTGCAACTTGAAAATTTTTAGAACATAAACATGTCAGTCTTAATCTTTTAAAATACATTGGCTTTTGTGCTTGTTCTTTGATCAGTTTCCAAAATGCAAAACAAATATCAAAAAAATATCAAAACAAATCAAACATGTTAAAGTCTAGGGTTGTCAACATCAAACTGTCTTTCAAATCAGAAGCCTTGTTCTAGAAAATCAAAATTGTCAGACAGTAAGGCCTATTTTTGAGTCTTTTTGAGACTGTTTCCCCTTTGTCGTAATTGCCCGCATTTTTCCTCAATTGATGAAAGTTTTCCACAATCATCCTTTTTATTGCCACAATTGACCTATTTATTACCGGAATCAGTGATAGATTACCACAACCAACTAGTCACTTTACCGTAATTAGTGGATTTTTGTCGCAATTAATCAGAGACTTTTTAACACCTATTTTTACCTAAAATCTTAAAAATACTCTCCATTTTGTGTCAAAGACCAGTGTCTATCCCAGAAAAATGCAAAGAACATTGTGTGAATCTCTAAACATTAAAGATTATCCATTCTTTGAAAGCATGATTATCGTCCAAGCATTGTTAGTTTGAAAGTTTAGACTTGAAATATCTTGATCCCATTATCTCAACATCATCATTATCTCTATCAGTGACTTTGTCCCAAGAAAAGGTCGACAAATCTTATTCTTACATCATCAAAAATTTGAGATCAAGATAAATCAACATCTGTCCTTAGAATTATCCTTGTCCAAACTTAATTCAGACTCTCCTAGAAAGGTTATCCTTTTTTGTTTTCTTTAAATCACTTGTTTTAGTCACAAAATCTAGACCACACTATGTCTCAAACACCTTATGGGGGGCCTTGCACAAGGTCAAAGGCTAAAACTCAACCTGATGAGTCATATATCAACAGATTCCCTACTTGGGAAATAGAGAGAGAGAGAGAGAGGACAATCCTTTCACAAATACCAGTCTTTCTCTATTCATTGAGAATCCCCGTGGGTCAGCTTTGTTGCAAAATGTCACAAAAGAGGAGCTCAAAGATATAGAGCAAGATGCCTATTCTGCGTAAGTGGTTGATGCTATTGTAGAGAGGAACCCCAAACATTTCTTAGCCATGTTGATAAAGAAGGGAGTCAAACTCCTCGCTGAGTTCAATGTGTCAACCATATGGCCAGAAAAACCTCTCTCAAGTCAATAGACTATTCGACCCTCTCAAACAGAACATATGGTATCTCAAATCTCCCCATCCTTGACAACACCAACAACAACAACTCAGACTGTGTCCAATCAAATCAATTCCTTAAACCATGCAAGCACATCTTCCACATAAAGCATGACAGGCTCCCAACTATGTCACCCATGGTCACTAGTATGCCTCAACCCTTGGCCTTATGGCCTGGCCAATCAAGCTTTCATGCTATGGCCTCAATCCCACCAACAAGAAACAACCTTTTTGGAACTATGCCATTACTATAGTCAATCCCTACTAGCCTTGGGGTCAACACATCATTCCCATAGGGATCCATCTCTGCAGGTCTAACTTTAATTCAATGCCCACCCAAGGTTACGCCTTTTCTCATTCAGGGACTGCTACAACCACATCAATAACCTCAACCCCACAACTAGCACTCCTAGCTTCAGTAGAAACAACAACCTCAACCCCAGCAACAACAATCCCAGCTTCAACAGCAACAACAACCTCAACCCCAACAATAACAATCCCTTCTTCAGCAACAACAACCCCAAACCCAACAAAAACATAGAAGAATCAACCTTGGGCCACTCACATGCCCCCATATCAAAATAATGTGTTGGGAAATCAATATCAAGTCCCAAAGATGAGGTCCTGTGTTCCTACTCAAGGGACACAACCTGATGAGTCTTATATCAACAAATTTCCCCCCGTGGGAAAAAGAGCAAGATGATAACCCATTTCCCCCATACGAAGAAGAACAAGAACCCAACTACTATGGTGACAACAACCCTCTTGTCTATTCAGAAAGTTTCCCCGAGTTGATATATGAATAATGGAAAACTAATATCCTCATGCAACAAGTGCAAGACCTGTAAAATCCACCATCGATGACTTCCCAATTAAATACAATTGAAAATATGTCATCCTTGGAAGACCAATCTAAACCTTTCAAGAGTTTAATTCAAAAACTGGTTCATAGACATCATTCTATCACTAAGAAAGATCAAAATCATCTACCCATGTCTAGAAAGGGTCTATCCCAAAACAATAACATTGTTAACACATCTATCTCCTATGAATAATTTTTCCTACAAGAAGCCTCCATGCTTCCCATTAGTCCTTCATCCCCTCAAGAGTCACAAAATAAATCTTTTCCATTCCTATCAAACAATATATCCAGTGATGAGACCTCCCAAGGGCTATCCACAATATATTTCAATGTTAATCCCTTTTACGACTCAGCTATCCTAGATCCAATGCCACCATATGCTCCATTCCTAGACGAACCCACTCCAGAGAGTCCCATTCAAAATCCTTCTCCCTCATGTCAAAATATTGAACCCTTCCAAGAATCCACCATACATATTCCAATTGATATCCCATGTCAAAAGGATGATGCAAATCATGAAGAAACAAGTCTTAAAGAAAATAAAGATCAAGATCCCAAGAATGACCAAACTTCTGTAGTTTTTGACCAAGATCTTATACTTCTAGAAACTCATGAAGATTATACTATCCTTGACCATCCTATCCAAGTTGATCCCCTTCCATCCCAAGAAAAAGTTTCCTTCCAAGTCTTATGGACCTTCCACTTCCCATTCCTAAGCAAGATCATGACATCCTTCCCATTCCTTCGAAGGATTCCATTCACAGTCAAGAGAAAATCACCCCTAAAATGGAGTCTGATGGTCCTCTTCCAAGTCAAGATCAAAGTATCCCTTCACCTTCATCTCCACCACAATACCCCATCATCCCTCTAGATCCTCTTCATGATCCTATTATTCCTTCATCTCTATGTCCTAATCCTCCATCTTCTCCACAAGATCATATCTTACCAAATGATCTTGCCACTACTCCTATTCCATCACAAGATCCTATCACTCCCCCTAATCCCCCTCATGATCCCAACACATTTATGCAAGTTGTTCATGAAACCCATGAATTTCAAATGGATTCCTCTACTTCCATACAGTCAGGTCCACTTCATGATCCTATTGTTTCTTCCATATCATATCCACCTCAAAATGGACTCGCATCTTTTAGAAACTATCCTACTGGTCAAAGAAATCATTACCAAGTCAAAGGGTTAGACCTCCATGAACAAATTATATTAAAAACCTCTCATATCAAAGAAAATTCTCATGGTCATGGCCTCCATAAAAAAAATCATTCTCAAGATGTTGGTACCTCTTCCAAATCCAAATCCAAATGTATACCATCCCCTTCACCCCTTCCATCCATCTTAGGTCCATATATTCCTCCATCATCTAGTTCACAATCCACTTCTCTTTTCCTAAATCAAGATCAGCAAAGGCATACATATTTGACAACCTTCCACCCATCCAAAAACTCTCCATACCATTATTATCCATCCATGAATCACATTCTCCTTTCAAGTAATTTGGATGCTAAACATAAGTTTCATAAGTCAAGTTTTCCACATTTGGTCAAGGATCAACATGTCCAGTCTAATCGACATGTAAAAAATGTTGGGATTAATGGGAAGTATGTACTGAGAGGGGAGGGGTGAATCAGTACCTCTAAAACTTTTGTATCCCTTTTATCAATTAACCTTTGTAATCAATTTTATATCCATTCAATCTGATTTAAACTATCTTGATGTGAGTTATATCAAATCATAACATTAACATACATGTGAACATTCATAAAAAAATTCATGAAAGTAAATTGACAAATAACACAAGATATGATATCACAAAAAACTCCTATGAGGAATTATCCAGAATCTTGGATCTTTAGGAAGTCATTTGACTTGTTTTCAAAACCGAAACCAAATGCAGTTCATTGCTCTTGGACAGGGTAATTTGCAGAATTGTTGTAAAGAGGCGACTTGGGCGATTAAAATCTTTGGACCTGTTGGGTTTCGTCAGTTGCCGCTTTGTAGTATGAAAGAATTTCAATCATAGGATGTGTGTGCCCACCACCACATTCTGGTTACTAGTTTTTGTTAGTTTTTAAAGCAAGCCTCAGAGGCCAGATGTCATTAATGAGTTAAGTTTTGCAGAATTGTAATGAGTTATTTAAAGCCTGCCAATTTGATGCCTCATCGTCTAGGTTGCATGGATGATCAAGTGTGATTTTGCAAAGATGAAATTGGTTTTAGTAGAGGCATGGGTTTTCATTGTTCATATGAATTCAGATGCTAGTCTTAATCTTTTCTTTAAAGCTAAAGACATTGGAATGTTGAGCATTGGCTATCCTCTATTTTAGATTCAATTATGCTTGCAATAGATGGCATGAGCTCAGTTCAAGGGGTGATTAGTCTGCGACGCTATATTCCAAATTCAGAACAACATAGTGAGTTTACAAAAAAAGGTGGAAAAGGTTACAAACAACTCACATAATGGATGCCTCTCTGAGTGTGTTTGGAATGCATGCTTGTGATAGAATATTGTTGATTGCTCACTCTATCAATGCCTTCTTGATTCAGGGATGAAATTTCTCATTGGTAAAACAAAGTACACCACCAGATAAGAATGGAAATGAGCCAGTGCATGGAGTTGGACAGAGGTATATATTCTAGAGTAAATGGAGAGATTGCAAATTGCAATGAAAATGGAATTCAAAAGGGAAATCCAAACAACTGTAAGCAACTTGGCAAAGTCAAAAGCTACGTGGAGTTTTAAAATGAATATCCATAGCGTATGGGTGTTTTTCACATATTTGGAAACAACCTTTGAAGCTAATGCAATTGGCAGATGTAAAGCCAAATTCAACAACCTTGCCAGTGTCCTCCAAGCCCATGCTAAAATGGAAGCTTTGGAACAAGACACACGAACTGTTTGATAGGATGCCTTAAAAAGATGCCATCTCATGAAATGCGATGATTGCAAGATGCGTACGAAATGGATTTGTTGATAAGACTTTAGAAACTTTCAAGCAAATGCAAATTTCAGGTGTAAAGCCAATTCCATGACCTTGCCAGCATCTCCCTAGCCTGTACCAAAATAGGAACTTTAGAAATAGCTAGCGCAATAAACAGGAGAAGGTAGCGTTTGAAATGAAAACAAGTGGCAATGTTTTATAAGCAAATCCTAACCATAGAATGCTGCATTAATGTGTCAAGAGCCTGCAGATTTACACAACACTATCCTTCCAAATCAAAAGGGGAAACTATGAAATTTTTGAGGGAAATAAATAGAGACTTGTGCAGCAAGTCAAAGGAGTAGACAATGCAGGACATTGTCTGAAGCATGTGCATGGAAGGATAGAAGGAGCCTATGTAGAATTTAGAAGGTGCTGCATAGTGGAGGTGCTTAAACAATGAAAGCCATGCCATGGTTGAAGACAAGAGGGTAAAAGTGCAGCATGTAAGATGCAATGTAGAAGTATAGACCAACACTTGTTCTTATTGGCAGGTGAGTTTTTGAAGGTTTCCAAATCATGCCCGCATGCAAGAACCATTTTTGTGTGTGGAAGTGTTTTGAAATGTATTTATACTACTACACTTAGTATTCAATATGAAGTAAGAACTAAGGCTCTTGGGTGGACCCTGGGCTAGATGATTAAGTGTGTGGCGGGGCCCACTAATTTTGGTCGGAAATACACAATAGAGCTTTAAAAAACTAAAACCCATTGTCCCACATTGGTGGGGATATGGAATTTTGAAGTATTTATATACAAGAATGCACAATATGATATATGAAGAGAAAGAGGAGACTATGGGCGCGCGCGCAAGAGCTGGGGCTTGCCTCAAAAATTGTGCCCTAGGAGAAGACATCTAAATTATGGCAGGGCCCACAGTGATGATGTGGCAGATGACTGGGCATAAGAGGCTACATGTTTGGGCATGAATCTGAAGGTGGCCAAAATCGACGAATGGCTTAATGACTTAGTGAGAAAGTTGCAAGGAAGATAAGCTTAAGCCATTAAGAAATTGGTCCATGTGGCACAAGTAACAAGTGGCACCCAGTGGACCAGTCAGCCAAACAGAGGAAGCCATGTGGTGCCCGATAGGCACCAAGTGGCGCAAGTCAAATGTAGTTCAGAGGCACCAATCAGAGATCAACACGTGGCGCCAAGTGGACCTGCAAACCAATCAGAGGGTGACACTTGGTGCATTCTGGTGAGATGTGTAGTTTTCAAATTATTTTTAAATAAAAATTCATTTCATCAAATGGGTTAAAGAACTTGCAACTTCAAAACAAATCAAAGGTTGACTTAATGGCTTAGGGGAAAGATGCTCACTATTTACCCTATAAGCCATTAAGCCCAAGCGACAAGTGTCGCATTCTGGTGCATTTTGGGGAAATAATGAATTAATTGAAATATTCAATTAAATCCATCACAAATGGCAAAGGATTAAAATGTGAGCAACTTCAGAAAGATCCAAGGGTTGACTTAATGGCTTAATGGAAAGATGCTCACCATCTAACCACTAAGCCATTAAGCCTAGGTGACAAGTGTCACAATGAGACAAAATCTGGAAAAAGGGAAATTTTAAAGTTTAATTTGTCTCTTTTCAATAGTTCAACTATTGAAAAATAATTTATTCCAAATGCAAATATTTCAAACTTTTAAATCAGAATATGCACAGGAGATGAAGTTTGTTAGGGATGATTTAGAGGGCAAATTTTGTCCAAAATATAGAGTATTATATGTTGCCGGAAAGGTCTTGGAAAGGAGATCATGATTTTGTAGACCAATTGAGGGAAAATCAAATCAGATTTTCGCAATTTCAGTTTGAGCAGTTGCAGCTATTTTCTGGGGGCAGACAGGTGTCAGTGACTGGGTTGTTTTTCCTTTCTCCTATATCTGGTTTTTTCTCCATTGTAACAATGATGTTGAATTTTACACTGCTGGGTAGTATTCAGGCTCTTGAGTCTTATTTTCTGTGTCTCTTTGTTTTGCA
>MU226743.1:1238446-1311591 GCA_018584345.1 Thuja plicata | reverse complement strand
GAAAATGAAAGTGATCAGTATGTACCACAGTCTAGTGATGATGATGAGGCTGAAACTTGTTATCCAAGTGAAGGTGAGGACAATGAAAGTGTTTTTCCATCTTCCTATGAGTCCGATGCAACATGGGTAGAAGAGAGAAATAATGGGAGTGAGTTTTCTCATGAAAATGAAGGTAGAGTTCTTTCTTCTGAATCTAAAAATGATGTTTTATCCTTGCATGGTATAAATCATCTTGTAGTTGATAGTTTTGAAGGAAGTTCGTCATTGCAATATGAGGATAAAGAAGTAGTTGAAGAATACATTACACATAATGATGAGTTACCTAGTTGTGCAAAGGAATTCCATGAAGTTGTAAGTGATTTTTCTTCCTCATATGCTGAAAGTCCACATGATGTTGATGTTGAAAGTAGGTTCAAGGTGTTTGTTAACCCACTGTATGATGAGGATGTTGATATGGATCAGCCCATCATTTGTCAAAATGTGTACAAAGGAGCTTTGCATGGAATTATCAATCCACTTTTTGAAGAGCATGATGAAGTTTCAGACTTGGTTAGTTGTGATTTTGATGATGATACAGTGTTATAGTGCAGTAAGAAATTAGATTGCTTCTCTTCTAGTTGTGACAGTGATTATGATGAAAATTTTGTGTTTGGTGATGAAAGATATGATCAAATATTTGTTGAAAATCAGCCGGCGTGTGATAACAAGTTTTATGATGATTACTTTCACATTGTTGCTAATTCAGTGTGTGATTGTGAAGATACACTGGAGAGTTGTGGAATAATTTCTGAGGTTGATGTTGATGACATGTGTGAATACAAGTTTGATTACTCAGTTGATTTTCGGTTGGATACACAAGGTGAGTTACAAATTCATGACACATATGACTCATTTGGTGAAGTAGAGTTTGAACACTTTATGTTTCCCATTGATAGCATGCATAAATCTATTTATGAGGATGAATTTTAGTTTGATATTAATATCCATGACCATGCTAATGTATATTTTCATAGTGGACAAGATGAAGAAAGTGTGTCTAGTTTTTATATGCACTATGAAAATGAAGAGAGTTATTTTTTTTTTCCAAGCGAAGAGAGTGAAGATGTACATAAAATTGGTGAAACTGATATAAATGATACTTTCAGCTTACCTCAGGAAGATGTAAATGAAAATCAGGTTTATGACAGAGGCAAGTGTTGATTTTAGTTATGGAAAGGTTTGAGGCTTTTTGTAAATGATGTGCATATTGTATAGTCGCTTTCCCTTCACTCGTGTGGTGTTTTTCCTTTCAATAAAGAGGTTCCCTATTTTTGGAGAAGAGATTCAAAAGAGAAGAGATAGAAAGTGGAAGTAGAAAGTCTGATGTTCTTTTTGGGTGGTCTGCTGTACCATGAGATTCTGAAAGTTCTCTGCATGCCCACATGGGGCACGCATCCACAGTCAGAGCCACTGTTGGGACTGAAAAAAGCAGTAAGGGTTTTTGAAGTACCATGTTAAAATTTTGCATTTTGACACCCTATAAATGCTTTTTGAGCCTATTTTCCTAGATGAGATTCTAAATTTTTCCATGCATGTCAAGTACTTGTCACTCTTGTTTAGGCATATGAAGACATCCTAGTTCGTTAATTTCAATTTTTGAGTTATTTCATGATGTCTTGTTTTGAGCACTTGTCAAAATCTGCATTTGTGCCTAAGTGTCAATCTGTTGTAACAGGCCTAGTTTTCCTTTGAATATCTTGCACCCAAAAATGTTTCATGAGCCACCACTTTGGGGAATGTTTAGTATTCATATCAAAGAACCTATGTTTCAAATCCCAAGTCATTTCGATATGTTTTGACTAGGTTTCAAACCCCTCAAAGTTGGTAGTTTACTGTTGTCATGCATTGTGTAATTGATCAGAATTCTGAGTAGCCCTGTTTGTCTAATTGTAACTTTTGACCTTGTGACCTAATTGAAAAAATTCCTTTTTTACTCTATTATAGAGGTCAAATAATTCTTGAAACTTCATCTTCAAGTTATGAAAAGTCCATTTGGTCAGTTTGCTAGGACCATTCCATTTGCAATTTCTATCAGTGTGCCAAATTGTTGTATGCAGATTTCTAAATGACCTACTTTGAGGTCTTACAATTTTACACCCGATTGAATGGAATGGATAATTGAAAGCTCCCCCATATTCTAAGCATGGAAATGTGCTATCCTGATGATTTTTAGGTCATGATGAATCCGTTTGTCCAATTTGCCAATCCAATTCTATTTGCAGTTTCTAACAATTTGATGCAGATCAGTTGCACAGTTTGGTCAGAGGCCCTGTTTGTGAGGGTATATCTTGAATACCATGGTTGGTCACATCAGTAAAATGGTTTCCCTGAATTATAGAGAAAATTTTCTTCAAATTTTCAAGGTTTTAGATCCTGAGGATTTTGTTTGCACACTTTCCAAGTTTCTTTCCATTTGCAGAAATCGGTATTCCTTATGTTTTCGGTTTTCTGCATTTCCAAGTGGCTAATTTTGAGGGGTTGCCAAATGTGCCTGGATAATTGTCAAGAGTCACCCTTCTGGATCTATATCATCCATATAGCATACTTCCATTATCCAGAAGCTTGGATCTTTAGGAAGTCGTTTGACTTGTTTTCAAAACCGAAACCAAATGCAGTTCATTGCTCTTGGACAGGGTAATTTGCAGAATTGTTGTAAAGAGGCGACTTGGGCGATTAGAATCTTTGGACCTGTTGGGTTTCATGAGTTTCCCCTCTGTAGTATGAAATAATGTCAATCATAGGATGTGTGTGCCCACCGCCACATTCTGGTTACTGAATTTTGTCAGTTTTTAAAGCAAGCCTCAGAGGGCAGATGCCATTAACGAGTTAAGTTTTGCAGAATTGTAATGAGTTATTTAAAGCTCGCCAGTTCAATGCCTCATCGTCCAGGTTGCATGGATGATCAAGTGTGTTTTTGCAAAGATGAAATTAGTTTTAGTAGAGGCACGAGTTTTCATAGTTCATATGAATTCAGATGCTAGTCTTAATCTTTTCTTTAAAGCTAAAGACATTGGAATGTTGAGCATTGGCTATCCTCTATTTTAGATTCAATTATGCTTTCAATAGATGGCATGAGCTCACTTCAAGGGGTGATTAGTCTATGACGCTACAGTCCAAATTCAGAACAACATAGTGAGTTTACAAAAAAAAAGTGGAAAAGGTTACAAACAACTCACATAATGGATGCCTCTCTGAGTGTGTTTGGAATGCATGCTTGTGATAGCACATTGTTGATTTCTCACTCTATCAATGCCTTCCTGAATCATAGAGGAAATTTCTTGTTGGTAAAATAGAGTACACCACCAGATAAGAATGGAAATGAGCCATCGCATGGAGTTGGATAGAGGTATATATTCTAGAGTAAATGGAGAGATTGTGAATTGCAATGAAAATGGAATTCAAAAGGGAAATCCAAACAACTGTAAGCAACTTGGCAAAGTCAAAAACTACATGGAGTTTTAAAATGAATATCCACAGTGTATGGGTGTTTTGCACAGATTTGGAAATAGCCTTTGAAGCTAATGCAATTGGCAGATGTAAAGCCAAATTCAACAACCTTGCCAGCGTCCTCCAAGCCCGTGCTAAAATGGAAGCTTTGGAACAAGACACGCGAACTATTTGATAGGATGCCTTAAAAAGATGCCATCTCATGAAATGCGATGATCATAGGATGCGCACGAAATGTATTTGTTGATAAGACTTTAGAAACTTTCAAGCAAATGCAAGTCGCAAGTGTAAAGCCAATTCCACGACCTTGCCAGCATCTTCCCAGCCTATACCGAAATGGAAACTTTAGAAAAAACCAGCGCAATAAACAGGAGAAGGCAACGTTTGAAATGAAAACAAGTGGCAATTTTTTATAAGCAAATCATAACCATAGAATGTTGCATTAATGTGTCAAGAGCCTGTAGATTTACATAGCGCTGTCCTCCCAAATCAAAAGGGGAAACTACAAAATTTTTGAGGGAAATAAGTAGAGACTTGCGCAGCAAGTCAAAGGAGTAGACAACACAGGACATTTTCTAAAGCATGCGCATAAAAGGATAGATTGAGCCTATGTATACTTTAGAAGGAGCTGCATAGTGGAGGTGCTTAAACAATGAAAGCCACGCCATGGTTGAAGACAAGAGGGAAAAAGCACAGCATGAAAGATGCAATGCAGAAGTATAGACCAACACTTGTTTCTTATTGGCAGGTGAGTTTTTGAAGGTTTCCAAATCATGCCCACATGCAAGAACCATTTCTATGTGCAGATAAATAAAAAAAATAGTCCCACATTCTGGGTGTGGAAGTTTTTTGAAATGTATTTATACTACTACGCTTAGTATTCAATATGAAGTAAGAACTAAGGCTCTTGGGCAGACCTTTGGCTAGATGATTAAGTGTGCGGTAGGGCCCACTAATTTTGGTCAGAAATACACAACAGAGCTTTAAAAAACTAAAACCCATTGTCCCACATTGGTGGGGATATGGAATTTTGAAGTCTTTATATGAAAGAATGCACAATATGATATATGAAGAGAAAGATGAGACTATCGACGCGCGTGTAGGAGCTGGGGCTTGCCTCAAAAATTATTCCTAAGGAGAAGACATTTGAATTTTGGTGGGGCCCGCAACGATGATGTGGCAGATGACTGGGCATAAGAGGCTGCATGTTTGGGCATGAATCTCGAGGTGGCCAAAATCGATGAATGGTTTAATGGCTTAGTGAGAAAGTTGCAAGGAAGATAAGCTTAATCCACTAAGCCATTGGTCCATGTGGCGCAAGTGACAAGTGGTGCCCTGTGGACCAGTCAGCCAATCAGAGGGTGCCACATGGAACACAGTAGGTGCCAAGTGGCGCAAGTCAAATTCAGTTCAGAGGCACCAATCAGAGATTGACATGTGACACCAAGTGGACCTACAGACCAATCAGAGGGTGACACTTGGCACATTCAGGTGAGATGTGTAGTTTTCAAATTATTTTTTAATATAAATTCATTTCATCAAATGGGTTAAAGAACTTGCAACTTCAAAACAAATCAAAGGTTGACTTAATGGCTAAGGGGAAAGATGCTCACTATCTACCCTTTAAGCCATTAAGCCCAAGCGATAGGTGTCACATTCTGGTGCATTCTGGGGAAATAATGAATTAATTGAAATATTCAATTAAATCCATCACAAATGGAAAAGGATCAAAATGTGAGCAACTTCAAAAAGATCCAAGGGCTGACTTAATGGCTTAATGGAAAGATGCTCACCATCTAACCACTAAGCCATTAACCCTAGGTGACAAGTGTCACAATGAGACAAAATCTGGAAAAAGGGAAATTTTAAAGTTTAATTTGTCTCTTTTCAATAGTTCAACTATTGAAAATTAATTTATTCCAAATGCAAATATTTCAAAATTTTAAATGAGAATATGCATGGGAGATGGAGTTTGTTAGGGATGATTCAGAGGGCAAATTTTGTCCAAACTATAGAGTATTATATGTTGCTGAAAAGGTCTCGGAAAGGAGATCATGATTTTGCAGACCAATTGAGGGAAAATCAAATCAGATTTTCGTAGTTTCAGTTTGAGCAGTTGCAGATATTTTATGGGGACATATAGGTGTCGATGACTGGGTTGTTTTTCCTTTCTCCTATATCTGGTTTTTTCTCCATTGTAACAATGATGTTGAATTTTACACTGCTGGGTAGTATTCAGGCTCTTGAGTCTTATTTTCTGTGTCTCTTTGTTTTGCAAATGTGTATATCCAGATGAATTTTAATGAAGGATGAAGGAAATCCCTGTTCAAGGCTTGTCTGATGTCTTTATATGTTTGACTTTGGTTCTTATGTATTGATTTGTAAGGCACTTTAATACATTAGCTATAAGGTAGTTGTGAGATTGTTTCTAAGTCTTTTTCAAGGAGAGAGTAATTCTCAAGGGAAAAATTTGAGAGTTGAATGTCTGTATATGAATCTGATGTCCAAGTTTTGAAGTGAGAAGGTGAGTTGTAAGGCATTTCACTTGGGTTTTGTGAGTTTGGATTTATGGTTTTCTGGTAATGCATGTGTGTTTGACTCTGTTGCCTGATAGATAAGGCACTGGTCTTGATTTGTCTAGTGGTTTTCTTCATCAATCAATCATTCAAATATTAAAATCTTTATTTCTGTTATCTAAACTCCATGTCTAGATAATTGTATTCATTATAGTTCATTTTGATGATTCCTTAGAGAGTGAATCAACTAGGTTATCCCTCCTTAAAAGGAAGGATGAAAGTCCTTGTATCACTAGTTTTTGCTATATTTACAATGATAGTTTGTCTGGTTAAGCTTTGCATTCGGTTGTGCTTGATCATTTGAAAAGTGTTTCATAAGTTGGTTTAACAAAGATACATAGAAAATTAGTGTGCACTTTTATATATACTGTGTAATCAATAATCATCAAGAGGCAAAACCTGCCTGAGTATATGTGGAGCTCAAAATGAAGAAGGATCTTATCCAATCCTTAGCAATTAGGATTTTCTTGTATCTAAATCAGTATTAGGAGGCATAGTGTTCAAGTAGTCATTTCAAGCACTGTGATTCATACAAGAAAAATCCCTAACACTTTGTTCTTTGTTCTTGCTAACCAAATTCACCTTTTGTTGGCTTTGTTTTTGAAAATCTCAATCTGATCCATAGATGTGCTCATTTGATTCATTCATGTTCTCCTCTCTCTTCACATCATCTATTCATCCATAATAATGAAGGATTACATCATCTATTTATAGATGGATTGACTTCATCAAGTTTTGATAAAAACAATGTTAACTCTAAGATCATGTTTACAACTTATACCTAGATCTCCTAGTCTATGTGTTTTAAATTAGTTAGACTGATTAAAGCACTTACATTCATTTATCTTGTCCCTAAAGAAATGGATTTAAAACAAATAGATATCCTATAAATAGAATACACTTGCTTTATCTGACATGGAAGTCAGATCCACTTTTTGCGGGCTGCAACTAACTTTTGGTTCTATATGTCGGTCATGCTTGACTGTCCTTCAGTTTTGTTCTATCGGTTGCACTTTATCTGTCTTGTCATTATACACTATATCTTGCATATCAGATTCCTCTATCGGGTTCCTCTTTATCTTTCTGTCATTGCATTTTTGGTTTACACACTAAGATGTGTCATTGGTTCTCTTTGCACTTTGTCATCTTTGGTGATCTCTTAGTATCTGATCTTTAGTTTTCTCATGTCCTATCTTTTGGTCTATTCTTACTGAAAGTGTTGTTTGCATACTAATGGAAAATTAATGTCATCAATCTCCCACTTTGACATTAGTATCAAAATCTGATATGTGCAAAATACTAACAAAATGTTAAGTATATACAACATATATAATCCTTAGTCATTTAATGACTCCCCCTATGTATATGTTGGTATAACTGTACATATGATGTCTTTCCTTATACATACCATTTGTTCCATATGAATATACATATGCATATTATTTTCCCTTTTTGTATTTTGTACTCATCATGTTCCCCCTTTTTTGATATTAAGGGCAAAGTTCATTACCTTTAGAGCTTATCAAAATTGTGGGAGTATGAAGACTTCATGTCTTCCATCATATTCTCCCATTGTTCTTTGAGGTTCTCTAGAGCCATGTGCTTGATTGTGATCTTTGAATGCATGTCGTAGATGTTGTCTACTACAAACATCTCAGGAGTTGGAATCAGTTGCCTTGCTGAACTGATATGATGTTGGAACAGTGCAATATTTGGCAGAAGTTAAGCTTGGATCTTGATTACTTCTTCCCTAAAGTATGTCTCTACCTCCCATAGCTCTTGCCTTAACCATTTAATCTCTATGATCTTCTCATAATGCAGTTTGACTGCATTGTCTCCATCGATGGTTAAGCTTTGTGCACTATTTGCTAGATCCGTATCCATCTTTGAAATGTTGTCACTATTATCCTTAGTGAAATTTTCTATTGTGCTCAACTTTTTAATTAATTCTATAGCTTCATATATGATTGGATCTAATTCAGTGACATATTCTAATAGCTTTAACTTATTTACTACCACTTCTTGGCTGATGTTCTCAATGAGCTTTTGTTGGTACTTCATCTCAGCTTTCTCCTCTATTGTCTTCTCAGTATCAATGTTCTGACTTGTGATTTCATCGGTGAGGGTAGCTAATTGATCAAGTATTGACTTTCTTTGATCAATATCAATATCAGGCACAATATGATGTATAATGTCCTGTGTTGTCTCTAGTACCATGGAGTCTCTGTGCTATTTCTTCAACTTCTCCTGCAATGCCTTCCTTTGGCATATCTCTCCATATTCCTCTAATGCTTCAAAGTCAAGTATAGAGGGGTCACACTTTGGTATTTCTATGAGTTCATCCAGGGTGACCTCTAACTTTTTCTTCTTTGATTTCTTCTTCTTCTTCTGTGACTCAGTAGAATGTAAGACCATTGCCAATTTCTTGGCCTTTTTTGTTGTGCTCGATGAAGTGACCTATTATGCTTCTTTTTGCTGCTTGGAATTGGTTTCAGCTCATCAAGTGTCTGTAGACATCTCCACATTCAACTTAACATCATTGGTAGCACTCTTGTTGGTTTCCTTAGGAGTATCATCTTTTGGTTTGTCTCCTTCATTTGTGTCCTTTGCTTCATCAGTCTTGGTTTCTGCATTGTTTTCTTGAGTATCTGCTTCCTTTTCCTTATCTCCTCCAGTAACCTTATTAGTTTTAGTTACATCTTGAGCATCTTTGATGTCTTGTTGACCATTGGTGTTATGTTTGGTTTCCTCTTCCCCTGCATCCTTTGGAGTATCCTTCTCTGGTGACATTATTTTTTCTTGCAGGATATTGATAGCTTGTATCAATATTGGCATATTGCCTAGAATATTCACTTGTGCAGTATCAACTGTTGTGTCCCACTCATTGGTTTTTTCCTTTGCAACAGTGACATATTCATCTTTATTTAGTTCCTCTACTGGGTCATCAGTAATGTCTATGATATTTGTGCCCACAATGTTGTCATTTGTGTTATCTGGCCATGATTCATCTACAACATCTGCATTCTTTTTGTTGGTTGTATCATCTTCTTCTTTATCTAACTCAATAGATGTGTCATCTTGAGTTTCCTTGTCAACATCTTGTTGTTGAGGGTCTTTGTTGGGGTTTACCTCCTCAGTAGGTCTATTCATTATCTTGCACCATTTCTTTTTGCTGTCTTGCTCAAGCTCTATAAGCTTTCCTTCAAGGAGTTTGTATTCTCTCAGTTTCGGTGAGAACTCCTTTTTGTACTTCTCCATCATCTCATCAATTTCAACCTTCTTTGATTCATGTGGCATTAGAGAAACAAGTACTCTTTCTCTTATCTCTTTTTCATTTTTCAATGCAAATTTCCACCGGGAGTATAATCTATCCAAGAGTTCCCTTGGTACAAACTACCTTCAAATTGTACTAGTACATATTTGAAGTTGTGCATTTTAGCTATGATGGTGTCCTCAATTTTATCCTAAACTTGTGGATTTAGTTTTGACCATCTTCTAATGTTTGAATCTATAATAGATCCAGAATTTGCAATATATACACAAATGTCATCAATAGATTCAGGTTCTTTTACCTTGACACTTTATGCTTCTATAGCTTCATCCTGCTTGGTGTCTTCTATATCCTCTCGGGTTGTTATGAATTTCCTTCCTTTCTTGTTTTGCCCTCTCTTCGGTGCGGGAGATTTCCTCTTGTAAGTCCTGACCTTTCCTTTCTTTAGAGGTGAAGGAGTAGAATCTTTTGATGTTTGGCTTCTTGTCCTAGAAGTAGTTGTTGTCCTTGTATTTTTAGTTGGTGGAGGAGGTGGTGAATCTGACTCTGTTTCCTCAGAGTCACCCTTTCCTTCATCTTTACCAATAGATAAATGTTCTTTGGTTTCTTCCTCCTTTTCAACTTCTTCATCCTTTCAGCTTCTTCCTCAGTTGCTGACAATATCTTTTTTAGATTCTTCACCATCTTGTCTTTCTTCCTGACAATTTTCTTCACAACCAAGCCAGATTTGATTCTTGTCTTGGCCTCTTCATATGTTCCAAATTTTAGTTGCTTCTTATCCAATGGTTCATTTATCAAGGCATCAATTGCCTTAGTAGCAAGATCAATGTTGATCTCATACTCTAATGGTTCTAACCATGTTGTCCTTGGTATAGCAGGTTTGATATATGTATTGTCAGTGTCAACCATGAAGCATATCTCATCCTTATACTTTTCAATGAGTTGCTCAGGGATTCTTACCCTCTTTTGCATTTGGTCTTTGAATACATCAAAGTATTCATCCATGAATGTCTCAAAGTTATCACCCAATGTAGCTATGTGCTCACTGATTTGCATGGTGACTGATTTGGTGCTATCCCATTTAACATCTCAAACCGATGGGGATATTTCTTAAAAAAAAAAGAAGATACACATTATTAGTGAGCCAAACTTATAAGTGTTTGACTTTGCATTCCTGGTAGTCTTTAAGTTGTCCTTCAACTAATTCAGGAGTAGTTCAAATAAGTCCAATTATGTTCCCTTCTTTACAATTTTGAACGCTCTGTCCACTGCACCTGATGCTATGATATTCAATCTGCTTGCTTGAAAGAATTTATAGCCTAGAACACATGCACCAAACCTGATCTCATCATCGGTTATTGTTGTAACTTTTAGTCCTTTGCCATCCCATTTGGCTCCTATCATCTTCTCAATCTCGGCCTTTGGTGGATGCTTTAGTGCCTTAACTTTATCATTTATGGGGTAATTGGTGATTGCATGAATGACGTCTTAGGTTATTACCTTCGTTTCATCAAGCCATAGCTTGTTGTTATGCATTAGGCTTAGCACTAACTGAATCCATTCAGTTTTGAAAACCTTTGGAAACATTAGGGCATTGGTGAGCCCTTTCACTTCAATATGTTTATGCTCATCTTTAAGTGTTCCATCATCATTACATAACTTCTTATAAGCTTCTTCAACCTCTGATGTTCCTATCTCTGCAATATTGTAGTGTATGAAAGATCAAACATCTTCCACAAGTAAAACCCTAGCTGGAATGCGTGAAAATGCACCAAAATCATTGGGTTGTGAAGAAAACTTAGGATGGATCTTGTAATTAGGTTCCTCACATGCTGAATTATTAATGTGTTTGAACTCATCTTTCTTTGCATTCTTGGATTTCACAGTTCGTGAAGTCGAGGCCATTTTTAGAAATTTAGGGCTTCCTACGTAATGCGTAAAAACATAGTTGTCGGTCTCGTAGAACTTAATGTTTGTGCTTGTAAATATTTTTGATCTACTTGGGAGTGCTGGAGATGGTCTCTCTATGACTTGGTTTCTACCTGCTTGAAAATCGCCTTAGGTCACTCTGCTATGGGTGTCGTGACAAATGAGTCATCGTTGCCCTATTTATAGTTGTTGCCCTAAAATGTGTGCCATAAATTCTTACCAAGTCCTCAGTATATGAAGACTGAGTTCATTGGTGAAGGATTTAATTTCCTTCAGTGACACTTAAAATGTTTTAGAGCAGTCATTGTTCACTTTGAATTTACTGACAGGTTTTGGTATCACAGACAACTTGTTCATTTGCTTGTTTTTCAATGAGGCTCAGTTTGTACTTAACAAATTTGCTTTTAACCAACGCTTCTCGATAAATGTAGGCAGTATTTATCTTTGAGTGTATACCAATAGGTTTCGATATATATGCCTGAAAGCATAGTTATCACAAATTTTAACAAGTAATACCATGATGCATCTTTCTTATGTTAATTTGGCATTATATCAACATACTATGGAACTGATGTAAAGTAATAGCTTGAGGTAATGCAGGTCCATACTTACTTGTTCTTCTTAGGTGGGGGTGGTGATATCACTAGATCCATTGGATGGGGTGTCACCATTTGCATTGCTCGTTCTAGCTTCATCATTTCTTGAATATTTTCTACACATTTTGTCTCTAGCTCTCCGGATGTCTTCAATGGTGTTTCCATTGGGATATATGCTTGTCTTTGTCATTTGGTCTTTGTAGTCTTTCTTGAGATGACCAACTTTATGATAGTGTAAGCATTCTATTCTATGGTTAGTCCAGCCTCTAGACTTTCTAGTCCACTGTCTCATACAGTTTGTAGCAATGTGACCATATCTTCCACATGTTGTATAATTATTGACTCTCTTAGGTTGATAGGGAGTTTTTTGACCTTTAGGCTTCCATGCTTGCCTTTTCCTTTTCTAGCATTTAGGAGTTGTGTGCCCATTCATTTTTCAAGTAGGATAGTACTTGTCCATGTAGGCTTCCTTCTTTGGTTATTTCATCTCAGACTTATGTTCATATGCTTTATGTCCTTTCTTGTTACATTTATAACAAAATCCTATGAATGAAGATGTAGATTTAGGAATACCTTTAATTTTGCCTCTCCATACATTTGATGTATGGCCTTGCTTTCCATAGTGATTGCATGTAAGATTTATTGGTCTTAAATTTGTGTAAACATTCTTTGGGTCAGCTTGATTTGATGATTCTCCATTCTCGATAAAACCTAGACTGGTATTGTTGTTGCTCTTCATTGTCCTTCAAGAAAATCATCCATTATTTTATTGCTTTATTCATCTTTCTTGATAATTTCATTATGATGTTGCTAAAATCTTATTTCATGTTTCAACTTTTCATTCTCATCCCTCAGTTCACCGATAGCTTCTATTCTTTCAATGAGTTCAACATTTAATCTATTTGCCTCTTGACTCATAAGAATAATCTGATTTGTAATCTTATGGTGATTCTCTGTAAGTCTTTGTATTTCAGACTATTTTTCTTGTAGCTTTTCAGTGATCTTTCTTCTATCATCAATAGCTAATGTTATTTCTTTCTTAGCTTGTCTAGCATTTTTCATGACATCAATCATTCTTACTATCTGTGTCTCTTGACCGATTTTCAGAGATTTAACTTGTCTAGCCAGATGTAGATTTATTTTAGTTAGGCTTTTGATGCTTTCTTTTGATGTATCTAATGCTTTGCTTGTAGTTGATCCTAAAGACTCAAAGAAATCTGGTCTCTTCCTCATGATAATCTATCTCATTACAATGAGATGTCATATTCTTTCTTTCATCTAGCATCTGTCTCATACTGATTTGAGCTTCTTTCTACTATTCAAAGAACATCTGTATTTCAAGCTTTTTATTCTCAATATTTTTATCAAGTCTATACTTCTCCATTATATGATATTTTCTCTTAAGCCTTTAAGCTTTCCAAGAAGAGACTTATCTCTCATACCAATTGTTGGGACTAATGGGAAGTATGTACTGAGAGGGGAGGGGTGAATCGGTACCTCTAAAACTTTTGTATCCCTTTTATCAATTAACCTTTGTAATCAATTGTATATCCATTCAATCTGATTTAAACTATCTTGATGTGAGTTATATCAAATCATAATATTAACATACATGTGAACATTCATAGAAACATTCATGAAAGTAAATTGACACATAGCACAAGATATGATATCAAAGAAAACTCCTGTGAGGAAGTAAAAACTGCGGTGGTGATGGCACCCACAAAATCTTCACTATCTGTAGATTGGAAGGGGCCGGTTAAGGCTTAAAATTTGATCACTTCTGATGATCTACCCTGTTAGGAGTATTTGTGGAGACCTGTTAAAGTATAGTCTATTAAGAGCTTTAGCAACACTGTTGAGTGTGCACTCAGTTAAGAGATTTGTTGTTGGACTGTTAAATCCACCTTCCTTGAAAGGATTTTTACACTTTTCTCCACTTGTTAGAATGATAGAAAATTACAAATTGACCTGGTAAATGTAATCTCCTATTACTGATATAGATCCAATTTAGTTTACATAAAAATATTATCACCTTAATTATGATTGAATAATACCTTTGATTCTCGGTATGCTCTGTTCTTGGTTCTTGCTAACCAAATTCACCTTTTGTTGTCTTTGCTCTTAAAACTCTCAATCTGATCCACAGATTTTCTTATTTGATTCATTCATGTTCTCCTCTCTCTTCACATCATCTATTCATCCATAATAATGAATGATTGCATCATCTATTTATAGATGGATTAAATTCATCGAGTTTTGATAAAAAAAATATTAACTCTAAGATCTGGTTTACAACTTATACCTAGATCTCCTAGTCTATGTGTTTTAAATCAGTTAGACTGATTAAAGAACTTACATTCATGTATCTTGTCCCTAAAGACATGGATTTAAAACAAATAGATATCCTATAAATAGAATACACTTGTTTTATCTGACATGGAAGTCAGATCCACTTTTTGCAGGCTGCAACTGACTTTTGATTATGTCTGTCGGTCATGCTTGACTATCCTTCAGTTTTGTTTTATCAGTTGCACTTTATCTGTCATTTAAGTTTGCACTATATCTTGCATATTGGGTTCCTTTTTTGGGTTCCACTTTATCTTTCTGTCATTGCATTTTTCAGTTTACACACTAAGATGTGTCGTCAGTTCTTTTTTCACTTTGTCATCTTCGGTGGTCTCTTAGTATTTGATCTTCAGTTTTCTCATGTCCTGTCTTTCAGTGTATTCTTACCAAAAGTGTTGTTTGCATACTAATGGAAAATTAATGTCATCAAAAATAAAGAAAAATATGATCCAAAAGGAAAAAGAAATGTCCAAAAGGCCACAAAGGCCCCTTGAGCAAAAAGAAAAGTCAAAATCAATATGGGTTCCTAAATATCTTGTAGAAACAATGCATTCTAAGGGCCCACAAAAGAATAAAAAATTAAAATCTATGTGGATTCCTAAGAAGCTTCTTGAAGAACAGTATCCCAAAGAAAAATCTAAGTTGGCATCCCAAATTTCTATCCATCCATTTAAACGTCTCCAACCTTCCAAATCTATTTTGGGTCCTTATGTCCCAAAATTCATAACCAATCCTCCATCAAATCCAAAATCTCCTTTTCTTCCATCAAATCCAAAATCTATTTTTCCTCCATCACTCCATCACCCCTCAAGGTGTGTACCAATGTTGTTCATTCTCACATATCCATCCACTCAAAATCAATTATTCTCATAATCCCTCCATTATCTAGTACATATATACCAGCCTTCCATCCATCCTCTTGTTCAATCCTATGCATAAATGATCACCTTATCCCACTTCATCCATTTTATCCCCCTTTTCCATCATCCTATCAACATCTGTGAGCATACATTCAATAACCATGATCTATTGTAACACATATTGCAAGGTTAAAATGTGAAGAGAAATATTCTTAAGTCCTTCCTCCATTTCCTATCACGAATCTATTATCTTCCAAAAAAGTCAAAAAAAAAAGAAAAAGAAAAAGAAAAAAAAAAAGAAAAAAATATTTGTCCACTAGTGAAAACTTGGAAAACAGGCACATTAGGCAAGTACCATGATGAAAAATAGGCAAACAGACATTATGTGTAATCTACGAACCTCTTACATTCCATACATGGGGGCATGTTCCATCCATATTTTCCTATCATATCATATCCCTTTCATTTCCTCTATTAACCTATATCCCTCATATCCCTTACCTTATCAACATCCATATTTTTTCAACTTTGATCTTGACAAGCCTAGGGATCTCCCTAGAAGCATCATATGTCCTATATGTTTCATGGTGTTCACATCCCTACAGTCCATATTTTCTATCTTTTCATAGTCTTGAATCTATATCCCTTCCCCTTGTCCATTCTTGATCTTTCTTTCCCTATCCATGTCCTATCATTATCCTATCAAATCCCTCTATTGGTCTTGATAAAAAATACAGATAAAAAAATGCAAAATCTATTTTCAACATCCTCTTGACATGTCCACTCTTGTCAACCACATTTCAATCAATGCACAATGTCTTTATCTTATCTTGTCATGTCCATCCCCTTATCTTGCAAAGAAACATGTTATCCCATCCCATGGATAGCCCTTGGCATCCAAACAACTTCAAGACATAATAAGAGACCTTTTACCTTCATTCATCAATCCATAATTTCCTTGCCATGCTAGACTGGGGGCAATCTGAAAAAATTCTAGGTGGGGATTTGACCTAGTTGGTAAGATTACACCTTCTTCAGCTAATGGACATAAATACATCATAGTAGCAATAGAGTACTTCACTAAATTGGTGGAAGCAATTCCCCTCACCTACATAACTGGAAAGAAGATCTCAATGTTCATACTCAACCATATCATCTGTCGATATGAAATTCCTCAAACCATCCTAATAGATCACGGTACACCTTTACAAAACAAAGATGTTGAAGATCTTTGTGAATAGTTCCAAATCAAACAAGGTTTCTCTTCATTCTATTATCCTCAAGGGAATGGCCAGGCTGAAGTGACAAACAAGACCATTTTTGAAAATCTTGAAGAAAATAGTTAACAAATCAGGGTGAGACTGACATTTATAGCTTAGTACCGCATTATGGGCATAAAGAACTAGCCTGAGAACACCTATAGGAGCCACTCCTTTCTCCTTAGTATATGGATCAGAGGTGGTCCTACCCCTCGAAGTGGAAATACCATCCCTAAGGATATCATTTAAGAACCTAATTTCAGATGAAGAGCACAGAGTAGCAAGGCTCAGTGAACTGGAACTATTAGATGAAAGAAGACAAAATGCATTCAATCACTTACAAGGCTATCAGAATCACCTTAGAAGGAACTATCATAAGAATGTGAGGCCACAAACATTTTAGGTAGGAGACCTCATCCTCATGGAAAATCAAAAGAACCAAGCAGAGCGAGTGAAACCAGTAAATTTTGAGCCTAACTGGCTAGGACCATATGTCATTATCAACTCTACCTAGAGTGGGGCATACCAACTAGAAACACCAGAACGAGATCAGCTCCCTAGATATATAAACAACATGCACCTCAAGAGGTTCTATGCTTGAGGTCTCAATGGTTAAGGCAGCTATCTACACATCCAGAAAATACCAAAAAAATAAAAAATACAAAAGGTTACCTTGGTGAAAACCTGGCAAATAGGCGCCTTGGCGACAACAAAAAAATAAAAAAGGAAAAAAGTAAAGAGAAAAAAATCACTCTCTCAGTGAAAACTTGGCAAACATGTGCTATTGAGTAGGTATCTTGGTGAAAACCTGGCAAACAGGCACCAAGTGTTCAAATCCAGATTCACCATCAATAAACTCAAAGATCAAAAGCTCTAGAAAACTTCACATGCAAGAATGACCACCCAAGCTAAATCTAGAAGCACAATCCCCTCTAAGCACCAATGCTTATCCATGGTTAGTACTGGTCCTCTAGACTAGGGGGCGATTCTAAATGTCCTAAAAAAATCCCTAAAAAAATTAAAAAACTCATCAAAATCCTAAGAAAATCAATGTTCATAAAAAACAATAAAAAAATTGCAAAATCCCAAGCAATAAAACCAACTCGATTATCAACAAAGCAAAGGGTGATCATGCCAAGTCCATCAATGTCAAAACATGAGCTTTGCGAATCAGCATTGGGCCCATATGACATAGCTTTATCAATCTCTCAAATCTATCAGCAAGAAAACTGGCGACCAAGCCAATCTATCAAATGCCAAAACCATGAGCTTTGTGAATTAGCATTGGGCCCATCTGACATAGCTTGATCAGCCACCAAAAATGATCACAATCAATAAATCAATCAATCAATCATATTAATCATCTTACATAGTGATGGATACGCTCAAAACCAGACACGTCAGTCTTATATGAGTCATCTATTAATTAAAACCAGACACAATCAAAGCATTCAAGCCAATCAAGCATATTAAGAGAGTCGAGTGAATCAAGAGAATCAAATTGGATCAAGAAACAATCAAAATTTTGGCTAGGTTAGTCAGTCAGTCAGATGTCAGTCTATATTTTGTGGTTATGTTCTTATGCTACTCTAGGATCCACCAAGTGAGGAGAGTAGCCATGATGGATCATAACTTATTTTCTTTGATTTTTGTTTGTTGAATGTTCACTTTGATTCTGGGGCCATGATGATTTAGGATAAATGCGGTAGGTGTTGTCACTTATCTAGAAGCCACGCAGTTCCACGATCTAAGCTTAACCCTGGGAAAGAATTGGACACTCCTTCACTGTTATCTGCTTGTTTATTTACCAATAGAATCATAGAGGTATCGATATGGACTCTGGGTGCATTGGATTTATATCTTGTTTTTTATGGGCTTTCTTTTTAAAGTCAAGAGTTCACAGTGCTATTTAGATGGACTATGGGTACATTGGAATTCAATCTTGGTTTTTTGGTCTTTCTTTTTAAAAATCAAGTGTTCACAATGCTATCCAGATGGATTCTGGGTGTGTTAGAATTCTATCTTGGTTTTATTTTTTTATTTTGTTTGGATTGTTCAGAGGGAAAAGAGGTATCCAGATGGTCAATATCTGGGTGCTTTTGTCTCTCTTTCTTTTCAAACAGGGAACATAACTAAACCCAAATGGTCAATATTTGGGTGCACTAAGTTCTCTTTCTATTCAATCTCTCTACTCCTTCCGGTTATCAAGAGGTCATAGTGGTATCCAGATGGTATGTGATCTGGATGCATTGGACACTCCTCAAAATTTCATAAAAATATGCAATGATGACAAAATTGGAACACGACAGTGACTTGGGTCACTCATCCATTCTATTAATTCATACCTATGAAAAATAAAAAATCCTTTCTATCATTCCATATCTATCAAATCAAATCCTAGAGAACACATGTCCACTCACTATCTTCTAACTAACACATGCATTACTCAGATATTTTGTGCATAATAGATTGCATCCATTCTATTTAAATGCATCAGAAAAATGAAAAAAATAACAGTTGCATACATGGTAAATCATAATCACATGCATCCATAAGCGTCTCATATAAACATGCATTTCATTTCCACCATCTTGCATACACATGTCAGTATCATAGGAAAATTAAATCATCCATCTAAGAGTCTGCATAATAGAATCACATTGCATAAACTTTTCAAACATCTTAGCACAATCATGTAGAACCATACATATAACAAGTAAATCAATAGATGCATCTCATATAAATCAAAATATCTAAGTACAATTAACAACTGCAAGTCAAGATAAAAGAATGTGATCAACATATATATCAATAAATATCAGTGTGTCAAGATACAATCATTGATAAGCCTCAAAGTATATCAATGGAGCTCACTACAAAAATGGTCATGATACAAAAATAAAGTCTACAAATGTTAACAAGAGCTACTCTCACCCTCACTGCCTGGTGGATGAGGGGGTGGCATATCAGACACAAGTTTCTGTGATGGACTAGGCCCATCAACACCACTTCTCTAAGACCATTGTGCTCTTCTCAATCACTGTGAAGCAGTGAAACTAGGAACTCCTTGGGCTGAAGGAACAACTGCCTCATAGTGACGATGCCAGTACTCAATCTCTCTACCAGCCTCCTGACTTGATCTCCAAAGTCAATCATGAGCATCTCTCAATGGTAAATCTTGTACACTATCAAGATAGGTTCTCACCTCCACCCAAGCCTATCTCTCCCTCTACTCTACTGTAGTAGCCCTAGCCTCAACAGTTGTAACCCTACTCTCCAATTTAGTAGCTCGTACTTCAGAAGACACCAATCTGGCCTGTAAATCTGATACCTACTATGTAAGTCTCTCTAGATCTGAAGGATCTATGTCCATCCCTCCCATAGCCACATCCATGTCACCCTCATCTCCTCTACTACCTAACCCCTCATCTCCCCTCCCCCTCACAACCCAGGAGTCCTCGCTATTCGCACTATCCCCAGTACTACTGCCAGTACTGATACTCCCACTAAAAGTGCTAGAACCTACACTCTCTGCATCCAACGCCTCAACATCAATATCACCTATCTCCACATCCACATCCTCCACTATAAATCTATCCTCCACTCTCAAATCTAACACAACAGCAGTGCGAGGACGTACTCTACAGACCAATTGTGATGCCTCCTCCTCCAAAGCCTCATCATCCTCAAGGATGACTCTCAAGCCAACTATCCTACCACTACTCCACCCACCCCTCATCCGTACCCCACCACCAGCACCCCTAGCACCAGGATCATCTTTGTTGTCACCGCCCCTCCCTAGCTCACCACCCTAACTCCTATCTCTCCCCCAGCCTCCATCCCTACCACATCCATCCCTGACACCACCATCCCTCCCTCGATCCTACCTCTAACATGGCCTCCTCAAGAGTCTACCAACAACCAGGAAAGAAACATCAGTCAGTGGCTCCAGACAAGATGCCTGCCACCATGCATCATACTATGGTGTAGTGCCTAAAAAGAAACATAGTTCAGACATTAGTAACATATACATGTTCAACATAAAGGATTATCCAAAAGAAGGATACATCTAAATAGTGTAGAAAAGATAACTAAGTATCAACACATCACAATAGAGAAATACATCAAGCAGGGGCAAAATCATAATCCATACCAGCATCCACAGTAGAAAACCACCAAGTCTATGCAATAGGCATGAGTCCCTGGAACTCGGTAAAAACCGCATCAAGATGAATGACTGCACCCCAAAGAGTAGCATCTCTTGATCTACAAGAAAAATAGGCATATGAATCAGTAACATCCTACCTCTCCCCAAACTGTTGCAACACCCTATCGATGTTGTGGAAGTCTATCATATGCACGTGCCTACTGACACAGCTGATCAGAAACCTCTGCTGACGATAAAAAGATAAATGTACATCCTCTCCATCCGATATAGGATAATCCCTATAAGGCATCCAGATAAAATATGGCATCATATCCAGCTGCTGCCGCCAAAAAATCAAGTGTCCCATATGAGACTGAATGATGGCACTGTCATAGATGAATACATACGGTCTCCCCACAGGAAGATACCGAGCACCAATGGGCTTGCACACTACAATGTGCTCCAAAGCCCATATCTGAAGCAACGTAACACCGCAACCAAGAGACTTACCCCAGAGGTAATAAAAATAGAACATATGGAAGTACATGTGGGCCAACATGCATGAACCCTAGGCATATAGGGTATGATCTCGTACCATACCGAAAAAATGGGCACCAAACCCGACAAAGCATCTATGTTGGAGATGATTAGGACACAAGATCCCACCAATCAAACTACATAACAATGTGGACTCATCCCAAATCTAGACCATGGGATATCATAGGGATCAGACATACCAAGCTGATCCTAGGGCAGCCCAAAAATCCTAGACAGTACAGTCACACCATTGTCCTGGTCATACTCAATAAGGGCCCCATGAATAGGAATTTGTAGGATGCAATAAACATCCTCCAAAGTGACTGTACACTTGCTAGTTGGTAAACTAAAGGTACAGGTCTTAGAATTCCACCTCTCTAATAAGGCGGAGATCAGATCCCTGTTGGTCGTGATCTCGGGCATATAGAAAATCTAGTAGAGGCCTAACTACCTCAGAATGTCTCTCTCAGCCTCAGTAACCTAAAAGTGCATAACCAAACCTAAGGGTATCGACTCTCGACATCGAAGGATAGTCCCAGAAAATTGAAAAATAATAGAAAGAAAAGTATCAGTAATAGGTTAGTGACAAAGAATTTTCAAGTTATTAATGCATGTTAAAAAAGGCTTATCAGAACAATTACGGCAATCCACAAACAAATGCGACACTTTTAACGCCTTTGCAGCAAACAAACATTAATTATGGAATGCAATCGACAATTGTGGTAATAAACACTAGGCATGCGACACAATTATAAATTGCGGCATGCAATCATCAATTGCGGCATTAAAACTGCAATTGCGGCAAAATTGTAACCTATTGCGACATTGTTTGAAATTTTCAAAAATAGCAACAATTTTAAATGCAATAAATAAACACATTAATGACAGGGAGGACAAGATCACTTACCGGATTTCCTATGCCAGCTGGCCGATAAAAAGTACAGACCCAATCAGAGACATGTACAATGTCTAGAATGCCCGCCATAGCTCAAAGAAGGCACAAAAGTAGAGAAAATAGGAAACAAACTCACCAGAATTGTCAGAGCTCCAGAGTGCAAAGTGACAAATGAAAGACTCTCCTAGCTATTTATAGAGGTTTTCAAAAAACCCTATTTCCTCCAGGATCTCAAAATTATCTTCCTAGACACCAGAAATTTCAAAACTCAATATCAGGGGAATAATAAACAATTTTTCAAATCAGTCTGCTACCTAGATTCACAATTTGCAGTTTCAACAAATTAACACTCATGTCATGACTTTTCGCTCAAATTTGTTGAGGGGGCATAAATACACCTGCTATTGCTGGGGCAAGATCAAAACAGAGAATATTTGACACACTTTGATAAGCCACATTGCATCAAAGAGGGGCAAATGTGGACACCCTAAAATGGACAGGCTTGTGACTTTACATTAAAAACACTAATTTTCATCTATTAATTAATGGTTTTTTAACTGTTATTTAATCATCTATTTTCCTCTAAATTCATTCCCTAAATTGTCTAATCAAATTTCCAAAACTAATTAAATAATTAATTTTATTTAATTAATTAACCTTAATTGATTAATTACCATAAATTAATGTAATATATAAAAGTGTTACATTTAACAATGTAACATAAGAAATGTTACATAAGAAATGGAATGAGGGATTTGATGTATGATATGGAATGGATGTTGTTATATTTGAAATTAGAATGTTTATTGAAATGTGTAGGCAAGATAAGATGTTCTTTTTAACCTCAAATACACAAAGGAAGGATCCAAATTGATTAACCCCAAAGAAAGGATCAATGCATAAATGAATCAATCTATTGGAAATTAGAGCAAAGAGGAAGACCTTAGATTATGTTTTATAGAAAAGGATGTGTGATAGATTTAGAATGATTAATAACTTGAAATGAAAAGGAAAAAAGTACTAACCTCAAAATATTACAGATCTGAAGAATGTTGTTTTCGGGGGCCTGCACTGAGTTTTTGGAAGATCTGCAACCAGATCTAGAACAGAAACATAGAGACGGAAAAAACCCAAAAATATTTTTCTGATCTGACATAGTTCCAATTTTAACCCTCAAGTCAATGTCACCATTGACCCAGAATTTCTGATTCTGACCTAGGGCAGAATCTACCTCTAAAATCTCTGACAGAATCTATTTCTAGATCCTGATAGTTTGCTGAAAAGGGTATCCGAATTTGCACTCCAACTCGCTGTTCCAAACCTATCCTTGAAAGAAAAATGGTTTGTTTGTTGGGGGGGAGGGGTTTTCCTTAGTCAAACCCCAATTTAGGAATTAAACTTGAAATCAATAATTGAAATAAAGAATGCTAGCAAATAGTAGAACTAAATCTAATAATGAAGCTATTATATTCAATAAATATGCAATTGTATTTCGAATGTAAACAAGTATGTAAATATGAAAGCTTGGAGTCAATATTAGAAACCATAAACCTCCATGATTGTATGCTTGGAATCCACCTTGAAGAGAGAATGAATGAATCTTGAGGATGCACAAAGGATCTTTAAGGAAGATCACACCACCATGATGGATAGCTGTAGGGCTTGAATGATGAATCTTGAGTGCTTGAACCAATTCCCTTTGAATGCTTGAATCCTTGATCTTCAATGGAGAACTTGAATGCTTGAGAGGAAGACTTGAACACCTTGGTTGAACTTTAAAATCTTGAGAACATGTAGATAAATTTCATGCTTAGATTTCACTTAGTTGATGCTTAATATACCTTAGAGAACATGAGAGGAGAAGGCTCCCTTATATATGAATATAGGGAACAATCTTCTAGAGAGGCCTACATAGGAGAATTAAATTCCAATTAGACATATATCCCTAGAAGAGGACCTATATTAAATATAATTTAAGAGTCATCACTTCGGAACCCAAAACAGCCAACCCAAAAGTAGGAAATGAACTTTTAATGACCCCCGGTAGCCAAAAAACTTTCAAACTAGAAAGGGGGAGCTAGGTCAAAATCAAGGTCGACCTTCACCTAGGGAGTTAAAACCCTTGGAAAATGTGCTAGATGGGATGGATGGTGCCCGGAGAGGCCTAATCAGGGTCCTAAACAGGCATAGAAGTAGGAGAGGGTGTAGAAATGAGGGGACAATATGATGATGGTAAAAAAAACCCCTAAGGAGGGATAAACATTCTTAACATGGAATTTCTTCCATTTTAAGATGATACATTAAGCCCCCACTTTAGCGAGAGTATGGAAATTGAACATACTCGTGGTAAAGTTAGAAGAAAGACTCAGGTGGATCACAATGAGGTAGAACATCACTTAGTCAAGGAAATGAGCCCCCAAACCAAGGATTCTAACTCAACAAACATGCACAAAGATATGAAATCAAAGAGAAATTAATCATAGAAAGCATACATGACTACATAAGCAAGACATGAGCAACACTATAGATAATATAGCTTCATGATCTAATCCTACTAGAATGAAAGTGAAAGAGAGGAAAGAGAAAGTGATTACCTTGCCTAGTAAGATGCCCACCTAACCATGAATCACCAAGGAGGGAGATTCCAACAGGTTCACCCATAAACTGTGCTTTGTAATTGTAATGCATCTTCTGATGGATTTTGCAATATCCATAGATCCACATTCTTGAATCACTATGGAATATAAAATGCATGTCTTTTCAGGATTTAGCAACTTATGTGTGTTACCTCCAAGGATTTAGCATATTATAAAATGTGTATCTCTTCAGGATTTAGCAACTTATGTGCGTTACCTTCCGATGATTTAGCAAAAATAAAAATAAAAATAAAAATGCATGTCTCTTCAGGATTTAGCAACTTATGTGCATTACCTTCCAAGGATTTAGCATGTTGTAAAATGTAAAATATAGTATAAGGGAGACCCTATATATTCCCCCTCCTTATCATGACTACCCACTAGGTAGTATAAGGAAGAGAAAGAGGATACCTAATTCACAAGGTAAAGAGATATCTAGTTTAACAACAATATACACTATATCCTTAGTAAAGAGTATTGACCCTTACCTCTAAGAGCATAGATAATCATGAAATGGATATGTCACATATGGAAAGAGGATCCTCAAAGAGGAAGAGATCTTATCAGCAAGACCCCCACCATTAGAGGAGTGCTTAGGATAAAATTTCATCTTCCAAAGAAAAGAAAAGAAAAGAGGGACAAACGATTTGATCATCAAGCCCCCTGTTATCAAGAGGAAGAGGAATCTCATAATGAAGGCATCAAACTCTAACCCAAAGAAAGGAAAAGAGTTTATAAAAAACATAATTTGCAAAATAGAGAAGAGGTTATGACCTTGGACAATCACCTCTCATATAAGAGGGTATCCATAGCCCAAAACATAAATCTTTATAAGGAAATAATGTTATAGAATAAACAAATGCCACTCAGCTAAGGAAAGTAGATCCTTAGATAGAGGAAGAAGGAAAATAACTTGCCCCCTAGGAATGTAAGAAAAGGATATACTAATTATATCAAGAGATGTTATAGCAAAGAGATATCTTTACAAAAAAATGTCCTAGAAAAGATATCATGAATGATTATGAGCGAAGGAAGTGTGTACCTGATGTCAATCAGGATTGCACCTATAGCTGGATGTGAAGTCTAGCTATCCTGTTGAAACATGGAAACGTTCTCCTTAATGGGATAGAGAATGAATCTCCAAATTATAGGTCGGTTCCTATTTGATTTGGAATATCACCTAATACTTATTTTTATGGTTTTGTGAAAAGGGAGAAGGATAATTGAAAATGAATAAACTAACTAAGAGGGTGATACATCAAATGGATTTAGACTTCTCGGATCTTTGAACTAGCATCCAAAGAACATACACTAAAATATTTTTGCAATAACATTCACTATTCAGTGCATAAACTGACTCAAATTCCACTACTAGGTTCTGCACCACTAATAGCTAAAACTCCACCAACAAACATGATAATTCTACAAAAGTTTTGTACTTGACAACCTAGAATAGGAATTAGGTCAATTCACTAATCTATACTGTAAAAATTTACACTTAAATGCAAAAACTTGAAAGGATTGATAGCAAAACTCAAAAAGAATGTATGAATAATCGGCCAAGTTCTATTATCCTCAAAATCTATAGAATAGTTACATGAAAGAGTACAAAAATGTCAAGGAATACATGCATTCACTTGAGCATAATCTATATCAAACATGAACTGATGGCTGAAAAATACAAGAAAAAAGGTGCAAAGGAACAATATGCTCACTAATACCTCTTATTCCGTAAATTCTGACCCCTACAAATGAATATGAAGTTCAAATATATAGCCCCTAAGGCCAATTTTGAAAATGAAACCCCACCCAAAAAGGTCTTCCTCAACAGATAGATCACCCTAATTTTAAGGCCTAAATGATGTCCACAATATAGCCTCCAAAAAGCCCTCCAAAATAACCAAATCCCTAAACTTAAGGCATAATTGATGCCAAAACCCTAGCCCTGAACTTATATCTCCTAATGTTGATATTTTTGATTTATAATTTTATAATATATATCAACTTACAAAAGATATAACACATCCAAAAAATACCCAAAACATAACCGAAGATGTAACCCCAACCATTAAAACCCTAATTCATAACATAAGTGATAACCTATCAAAACCACCACCTTAGTACTATAGTCAACATGACCCATTTCAAAAAATATATATCACTATCACTGGTTGCACTGACTAGGTAATTGGGGATGTTGTCATGGTATTTGATGTAAGGTGGCCATGCACTGTAGTTGGACAGAGTCTTAACTCCCTCTGTACTATGGATTTCAAAATCTATCACATTTTGACATAGGCATTTTTTGCACTTCATTTGCATTTTGCAGTTTTGGGAGAAAATAGGTTAGGGTTTCAAAGTTCCTTTGCCACCATGCTTGTCTGAACTCAGAATGTTACACTTTTTTATTTATTGTTATGATCAGAACCTTGGTTATCTTTTCGAGACCTCTCTCTATAATATAGGGACTGGAACTGGTTGTTATTTTTTGAATGTGTCTTCATTCCTTTGAGTATAAAACTCATACTATAACTAGAAGTAAAAAATAATGAAGAGCTCAGGCTCTCTTTGTCAATGGGCTTGACTTACAACTTGGAGTCTTCTGGCCATAATATAAGGTGTTGTTCTGGCATGTTCTTGGGTGAACTTGACCTCATGCAGTTGAACTCAGACTCCATTTGATTTATTTTTTGATATTTTGCATGCCAATATGCATAGAGTTTTGCTTCTTCTTTTATTTGAGTGGCACATGGCACTACATCTTCTTTGTAAGAAGCTCAAGCTTCTAACACTTTGAACTTGGGCTGCTCTCCTTCTTCATCGAAACATACACTGTATGTTATATCCCATGATAATGGCGTTGCATGCATTCATCTATAGAACTTGGGCTCTTTGAACTTTGCATGGCATCGACTAATAGATAAGTTATCACTTTCTTTTATCCATTCTGTCTTTTCTCCACTATGTATGTTGTTTCTTGTTTCTACTATGCATGTCATAGCTGATTTTGAACTTGTGTTGATCTGGGTATCTACTTTTAACGATAAATAATCTTGGGTTCTCATATTTCTTTCTAGTGTTAACTCCACCATGTATGTTTGCACTTTTTTGTGCTCCATGATTTTTGATGGAATAAAAATGATAGAAGCTATCATTATTTGTAGTGATTTTTTTGAATTTTTTTTGAGACTGTGTTGTTTGTGTTTGATCTGGAAGCCTCCTTGATGTCTGTAGCTTGTAGCTAAGCTAATATTGTTGCTGTAATGTATGCTGTCACTTTTGAATAACAGTGAACTATTATGTATAAAAACAACTCAACCTTCACTGTATATTAGAACCATGGCTTCTTTGAGTGATTATGCCACCATGTTTGACAATTAGAAAAAAATCTATAGAAATTGTAGTGTCTTTATCGAAGTGGGAAACATACGGTTCTATCTACATCTTTGTTGTCTGTAGCTTGTATGTAAGTTGTCCTATATAAAACTTACAATATGAAAAATAAATTAGTATATCCATTGCTGAATCTAGTACAAATACTATTTATGGTGTTCAAGCATAGGCTCATGACACCCATGAATAGTATTGTTAAAATGAAGAGGTCATTAATTTTATGATGCATATCCTCTTTTATTTGACAGTGTTGTCATTGAACCTATATCATAACCACATTGTTATTTAATCAACCTGAAGCGTATGACAATGTTGTTTCATCTCCTTTTTTTTTTTTAACCTATACACTTTTTATATCCTTTCACCAGGAACTGTGTTTATCACTAACATATCCTATTGATTTATTTTTGAATATGCACTTGAACATGTGAGATAACAATACCATTTTATTTCCAATACTAGTTATTAATCAATGCCAAATTCTTTTCCTTTTGAGAAACATTGTATTTCTCAATTCATGCCTATGCATTCATCACTTAGATGATAAATGCTATGACCTAGCATCTTTTTTTAAACGACATTGTTGTTATCCCTCTCCTCTTGAACATACGTTGTTAGTTGATCATTATGGACATGCATATTAAAGCTAAATATATCATTGTATTCCTCCTTTTGCATATGCTCATCCTCTTCTACACACACATAACTTATAACAGAAATATTGATTATCCATTTTATCCTATATATGCATATCTTATAAAAAGGATACACTGTTTGAATGTGCACTTTCTATTCCTTCTGCAAACATGGATATCACTATGTTCTTTTTCCTTTTATCCAAAGATAATAATGTTTAGAACAACACTGAGATAAAGTACTTGTCTGATGTCAATAATGTGTGAACCATGTATATACTAATGTCAATAATGTGTGAACCATGTATATACAATTCCCATTTTGATAGTAATACAATTAGCTCTTTTGCATATGCATGCTACTGCATAACAACATCAGTGTTCTCTATATTTGATCTATCTTTTTGCACTATTTCATTTGATGATTTCACATGCATACTAATAACACTTTGATACTTTCACTTGAACAAGATTCTGACAGTAATCATAGCAGCACTCGTATTCAATTCATTTCCTTTCTATTTGCAACTTCATTCTTTGTTCAATATGCCTATCCTCTTCCAATTAAACAATAAACATACATGCTACTGCTTTGTTTTCATATATCATATTTCATAAAATAGTATTCAGAACAACACTTTAGGATGAATATTTTCAATGTTTACTTGATTTTCTCAACAGTATTTAAAGTTTCAAATATGCTTTCCATTTTGATGACAATGCAATTGGATCTTTTGTATATGCATGCTACTACATAACAACATTACTATCATTTTCTTATTTTGATATAACAATATTTAGAACATATTCATATTCTCTTTTATTTGATTGTAAACATACAACTCTTTCTTTGTATAATGATAAGGTGTTACCTCATTTTTGATCTGTATTTTTGTTTTTGTTTTGGTTGTAACACTATTTCAATCAAGAACCCTCATCTCTTCAGTATTATTTTATTTCATATGCATCTTTAGCAACATCATTGCATTCTGTATTACCTTCTATGAACAGTATGAATTGCACCATTCTTTTCTTTCTGAACTCATGAACTTTTAGTACTCTTGTATCTTTAATTGAGTGAGGTTCGAGCACGGGCTCGTGACACCCACTGTATTTTTCCTTTTATCATCTGCAACTTGTGAACTCTTGCATGATGTTTCTTTCTGCATTTGAATATACTTTTGTCTCACTTTCTTGCACACACCACCAAGTCCACATGTTAGGTTAGTAAATACAATCAGTCAATCAATGTTTGTATGTAAGTGTAATGTGAAATGACATTTATGTATGAATATTGGTTTGCTGGTTGGGTTTACTAACCTAATATGTTGATGTTCTAAAAAAGGTTTCTTGGCTACAAGACCCAAGTCCCTTTGATTCAGATTTTCTGGTTTCCTAAATAGCAACTCCTAAATAATGTAGAATGACAAGTATAAATAGTAAAAGGTTTCATAGAATTATGTCCCTTTGATACTTTATTTAGTTGATGCAGATGCAAATTTTTCAATTGTATTGATGTTACTGGTTGATCTTCAGTTTTGAAAGTGTGATTATAGTATGTTATTTTTAGGTATCTATGCAATGCTTAGATCCAGTTTGGATCTAACCATTTTTTCTCTGCATGATGCAGTACCAAACCAGATGAAGACTTAGAACAAAGACAAGGCCAAAGAAAAGATTAAAGACATATAGATTCATATGATGCAGTTAATCAGTTCCAACATGCAAAAGAACTCTTAAAGGAAATGCATGGACCCCTAAACCTTCTTATGCTCCTTTCTTACTTTCAAAATTGTATATTTTCTCTAAGTTCACAATTTGAAAGATGTAACGTATGAAGGAATACTTGTTTACTACATTAATTTTGAATGCACAATGTAATGATCAATTATGAATTTGAAAGTTTGAATTTGATCAATACTTAGAGTACAATATCAGTGTTAACATGAATACAAAAGAAATGTATTTTGTCTTCATAAGCTAAATAGTAGTGTTGAATAGGTTTACCTTTATGTAATCTTTTGATGTTTATAGTTGTTATTTTGCATTATATACCTCCTTTTCTATATTTCAGCGATTCTGCAACTTAGAACAGTAATAATTCAATCCACAACTCAATGTAAAAATAGTATCAATTTACCAATTTAGTATGCAAACTAAAATGGTAACATTTTATGGCGACCTCCCAGGGGCGTTTTCCTGCTGAACAAAAATTAGACTAGTTGCCTTTTTCTTATCCATTGGGCCAGAGTCTTCAACTTTAGGAACAACTAAAACTTCTCAAACTAAACAAACTGCAAACTAAAAACTAAAAATAAACCGAAACCCGTGCTTAACCAGCACTTAGAGAAAGAAAAACTATTAATGAACAACACCCTGTGCTTCATCATTGTTGTCTGAAATTATTTTTATGATGTGATACATCATAATTTATCCATGTATCATGTGATGAGCATAATTCAAATGATGATATTGTTGTCCAGAAATAGGAACCCTAACAAAAAGGCAGAATGAGCTTGAATAGTAACCTTGGTTGCATGGTATAGGTGTGAGAATGATACGTATAATATGGGATAGTGTAAATTATCCATGTCTCATGTTATGGGTATGATGTTCATGCATATATCATGTGATTGATCTTATTATTTCTGTTCATTCTAACCTTCAAAACTGCAAAGCAAACTATCTGAAAACAAATTCTCTTTCCACCATGGTTACATTATTGAGGTATTCATCATTTATAGCCGGGAACCCCAATGGGTTCTTGATTATGCATGGTGTGTATCTTCTTGATGTGACCATGGTGGGAATAGAATTAATAACTACAACTAACTAAAAGAAACTAACTATGTGCAAAGCACTTATTCACACCAACTAACCTCAAAAGCAACACTTGAGGTGGATCCCATTAACTGGGATTGGAAATTCTTCGCCTTCCATATTTGAGAGCTGAAAATAATTATGGGCCTTGCATCCTAAAATCACAAATGGACCCATCCCAAATGGCATCAAATTGTGAATGCTTATTAGGTCTACTCTTCATCTCATCCCATTTGAGCACTAAATCACCTTCTTCAAAGACTCTTGCGACAACTCTTCTGTCAAATGTCTTCTTCATCTGAACATTATGTTCTTCCAACTTATGAAAATATTCTTTCCTAATCTCTTCTAACTCTATCAATTCAGCCAGTCTTACCTCCATGGGCTTCTGGTCCAACAGATCTAATTCTTTGATCAAGCTCAAACTTGGCAACTCTACTAAAATTGGCAATCTTGCCTCTCTTCCATAAACCAACACATAAGGTGAATTACTTGTTGAGCATTTTGGGGTGATCCTATCAGCCCACAAGGATTTATTTAACTTGTTGCTTTAGGTTCATTGATTGTCCTCAACAGTTCTTTTGATGATGTAAATCAGATTCTTATTTGTTGATTCATCTTGTCCATTACCCTGTGGGTAATAACTGGACAAGGTACTAAGATAAACATTGTTCTTTACTGCCCAATCAGTAATTCTTGCTCCTAAAAATGCCAAAGCATTATTAGAAACAATGGATTTAGGTGCTCCAAACCTCACAATCAAATCTTCATAGAAATTCAAAGCTAGGGTTTCATTTTCATCCTTCAATGCAACAACTTCAGTCCACTTTGTAAAATAATCTATTGTTGTCAATATATATCTATGACCTGAACTTGATGATGGGTTTATGGGCCAATAAAATCTAGTCCCCATTTGAGAAAATTTTGTTCAACTTGAATTGGATTAAGAGGTAAAGTTGGTAACCTCTGTTTATTTGAAAAAACAACACATTTCAAACACCTTCTTACCCATATGAAGGCATCTTTGTATAGGTTTGGCCAAAAATAGCCAGCCTTCATTATATTCAATGTTGTCCTTGCAGAAAAATGGCCACCCGCTGGTCCATCATGGAATGCTCCTAGAACCATGTCAGTTTGATCTCCACTGATCCATCTCAGCAACACACCATTATAATCCCTCCTATATAGTACATTATTTAGTAAACAATAATGAATGGATTGTAATCTGAAATACCTTCTTTTTGATCTATCCAAACCTTCAGGATAACATCCTATTTTCAATAAAACAACCATATCATTCACCCAATCATTCTGCAAATCTGGGACAACAACTTGTTCATTGTATTCTAAAGCCAAAATCACCTCAGCATCATCTTTTGGAGTGTAATCTCCATTTCCAACAAGATGCTCACATAAACCCTTACCTCTTACCAGCTTGGTAACCTTAATTTCTATGTCATACTCCATAGCTTTTGTGATCCATCCAGCCCTCTTAGTGTTGAAATCCTTATTCAGCAAAAACTCTTTAACAACAAGGTGTGCAACCATCAATTTAATCTTATTGTTAGATAACATATGCATGAATTTCTTTAAACTTATAATCATAGCAAGTACATGGTTTTCTACAAATGAATAATGTAGTTCATAGTCCTTAAGTCCTTGACTAAAAAAAGCTATTGGTTGTTCACAACCTATGTCATCATTCTGAACTAACATGGCAGCAATGCTATCAACATTCCCATAGGCATACAAAATGAGATCCTTTGAAAAATTAGGATTTAACATGGTAGGGGCAGTAGTTAATGCTTACTTAATCAATTCAAAACTAAGTTTTCCTTCTTTGGTCCATCTGAAAGTAATATTTTTCTTAAGCATGGCTATTAATGGCATTAGTAATTCAACAATATCTAGAATAAATCTTTTAACAAAATTGATTCTTCCTAAGAAACTTTGAAGGCCCTTTTTGTGAAGAGGAAGTGGTAAAGAAAGGATAGCACTTACTCTTTTGGGTTCAATAGTGATACCCTCTTTTGAGAGAATAAATCCCAGCAACTTACTTTCATGGACAACAAATATACTTTTCTTGGGATTTAAGGAAATACCATATTCCCTGCATCTCTCAAAAATAACTCTTAAATGCTGAAAGTGTTCTGATGCATTCTTTGAGAAAATAGTTATATCATCCAAATAAACAAGTACAAACCTGTACATCAAATTTATGAAGTCTTTGTCCATAGCCTTTTGAAAGGTTGCACCTACATTAGATAGACCAAATGACATCTTTTGATAATCCATAGTTCCCCATTTTCTTGTAAATGTTGTCTTGAATCTATCCTCTTCTCTTACCAGAATCTAGTTGTAACCAGAGAAACCATCAAGCAACGAGATCTATTTTGAACCTAAAACAACTTGCAATCTTTGTTCCATTGAAGGTAAAGGATGTCTATCCTTTAATGAAGCTCTGTTCAAGTCACAAAAATCAACACATAATCTGATTTATCCATTCTTTTTCCTAACACGAACCAGATTGGATACCCGTGAAGTATCTTTGATTGGGAAAATGATGTTGCTCTCAATCAGTTTATTTAATTCTTTAATCATGAGAGGCTCTAGTTTTGGATTTATTGGTCTGTGTTTTTGGCTAACTGGCTTGGATCCTGGTTCTAATTCAATTGTGTGTTGGGAAATAATAGGATCAAATCCCTTCAAATCTGAACAACTCCAAGCAATAATATCATGAAATTCATTGCATAAGTTAACAAAATTTTGACGCTCTTCAAGTGTACATACCTTTCCAATTTTTAGCACTTTATCTTTTGCAACAACAATTTCCTCATAATGCTCTTCTTTGATCTACAAGCTGGATTTATCCTTTTTAAATTGATCATTAGTACCAAACATAGATTCTAAGTTCACAAGACCTTTAGGCATTTTTTTTCTCCTTAATTGAATGATCTGGTCTTCATATTTCTCCTGCAATCTTTGTTGGTTTGGTTGTACAAACTTAGCCTCCTCTCTTAAAAATTTAACAATATGTTGGTCAAATTTAAAAACTTGCCAACAATCAAAATTATTAGGGACAATAGGTCTAACAATCACTTTAACATAATTCAGCCCCTTACTATTGCTGATCTCAGTTGGAATATTGTACTGGGCACCAACAGCAGCAAGCCTATCAACATGTTTGTTCTGATTTCTAGGAATGGATTGCAAATTAAAAGCCTCAAAACCTTCAATCAAATCCCATACAACATGCTTGTAATTTTTTAATAAATCATTCTTAGTTGCATGAACATTCCTAACATGATTCACAATCAATTCTGAATCACCATAAACTTGAAAATAGCTAATACCTCTCTTAATGGCCCATTTTAACCCATTAATGAGGGCTTCATACTCAGCAAAATTATTTGTACAACTAAAAGTGAATATGAAAGAAGTGTAATACCTCTCATTTTCTGGTGAAACTAGCATACTACCTCCTCCTGCACCTATTTTGTTTCATGATCCATCAAAAAATAGCCTCCAAACAACATTAGATTGTTGTTCCGGATCTAAATCTGCACTTTTTACCATAGCTGGAAGAAAATCAGAAACCTCATGGATAACATAATTACCCAAACTTGGCTCCTTAATTTGTTCATCAAAGATTCTTACATTTTCAGTTTCCCAATCATCTAACAACACATCAAGAAATTTACTTATTTGTGTTTGAGCTTCAAAAATATCAGATATTTCCTCTTGATCAAACAACACAATTGCTGATTCATTTCCAGCACTAGAAACATAATGTTCAACACATAATTTTACAATGGGATCTAAGGTATATTAACCTTAGTACCATACCTGGTACAAAAAAGCATGTGAGTCCAGTCTGCTGATAGATAACCTCCTATCTTAGCAATAAATTCTCTTGACAAGCATATAGAGAAGTTAGGAGGTAAATCAATAATGTATAATTCCACAAGAATTGAAAAACTAGGACAAGCATGCAGTGTTAAATCAAGATTCCTTATAACTCCTACAGTTGCAACTGTTGTCCCATCTAATTGGACTACCCCTCTTTCAAGTGGCTTATATTTGAGGCCTAGCTGGTCTACAATTCTCTTTGGCATAACTGAGCTAGTGGTACCAGAATCAATCATGCAATTATGAACTAAGTATTGTCCTATAATGATAGTGACATAAAATGGAGGAGGTTTTATCAACTTGGAGGATTGTTGGGATGTACTAGTACTTGCAACTACTAAAACCTTAGGGTTTTGTTGAGACAAAACTTCATCAGATAATTTAAGTTCTTGTAATGCCTCTTGCAACATGTCCTTTTGGCCTGGAAGAGCCAAAACATCCCACATGGACAAGGGAACATTTTTCTTCTTCAAATGATCAAAAATATTGTAGTTTTGAACACTAACCTTTTGGTGTTGTTTTGAAACATCAAGCTCATTTACTGTTTGTAATGGTTGTTTTGCTCCTTTTTGAGCTTGTACATGTTGCTTTGTTTGCTATTGTACTACAATAGTGAGCTGTTGTGCCTTGTTACTTTGTTGTTGATCATTTCCAGTGTTCACTTTTCACCTTGTTCCTTCTGCTATAGGTCTCCATACTTGATTGGGGTCAAAATTTGCTGCTAAAACAACATCATCATCATTAAAATTCACCAAAGACACATCAGGATTACCTTGTGTTTGTGATTGATCATACTATACCTTTGATTGGCTATTAACTAGTTGTCCCTTCATAACATCCTACCTTCTAGCTTCAAGTGCATGAAGGCAATCCAACCAAAAATGCCCATCATTGCATGTGTTACACCATTCTGCTTCTTGCACATAATTATTTGAAGGAATTACTGTTAACTCCTAGGAAGTACTTGGAGTTGCATAATTATATCCTTGACCAACTCTTTGATTGTAACTTCTTTTCTTCCCTTGAGCTTGCCTTGGCTAGTTTGAACTGGAAGCTTGATTCAATGGCCTATTCTGCTAATAATTTGCTTGAGGAGGCCTATTGTATTGGCCTTGTTGCCTCTTCAGGTTTGTTATCTCATTGCCATAATTCTACAAAGTTCTCAAAATGTTGTCATTAGTATCTTTTAGCTCTATAGTCCACTCTTTTATTTCCCTAATAGGATCTGAAGTAGCATGTTCTTCTTCTACAAACTACATATTAAGTGTTGGCAATGGAGGAACAATGACAATAGGTGGTATGACAACTGGTACAACTAGTTGTATCTCTGCACAATAAGGCATCGGAGGCCTTGGAGGTAATTTTCTAGCTTGTATCAAGCTATTCTCATCTCTAACAACAACATCATAAGCATTAGGTAAAGTATTACCTCCCATAGACTATATCATAAGTGCAATATCACTGTTAAACGCTTTCAAATAGAAAAGAAATGCATAGTCTTGTGATGGTTTAACAGATCTTGGAATTCTGTCCCAAGTTCGTTGAAAATAAAAATTGAAATCAAAAATATGTTCATTGATGTTTCTCTTAATAGTAGTTAATTGCTCAACCAAAGACAAATTATCTAAACTATCCTCAAATTTACTTATCAAAATAGTCCCTAAACCATCCCATGTAGCAATAGAGTTAACTAGAAAAGTTCTAAAATAGATTAACGCTTTACCTTTGAGTGATGTTGCTAATATTTTTAATGCCACATCATCATGAGTAACTTGATATAACCCACAAAGAGTAGCAATATCTTTAATATGCTCAATTTCTGAAATATGATTCTCACCATTGAAATACATCAAACCTTTTAGTGTTGCTGGTGGAATGTCACGATGAGTAGCAATTTTTAATGGGCTGCCAGCATCAAAGACCATAAATGGCAAATTCTGAACCATCTGCACTGGTGGCACTTGCTACTAGACTACAGGTGGTACAATAGATTTGGTAGATTGAGTTACCTTCCTTTGATATGTTTTTAATCTTGGGGTAGCAATGCCAGTTATGGATGCTACAACAGCAAAATGATCCTTTGTTGATTCCTCAAAAATGGCTAATTCTGATCCAGAATTGTCAATAAAAATTAAATCCTCAGAAAAAATTAAATCTTCAATAATTACCTCGTGGCTTTTCAAAATAGTAGCTTGATCCTCAAAGATGAGATTTTCAAATAGTGAAAAATTAGACCCCAGCAAGGAGGCTCTTTCTCCTATAGCTTGAGATGCTCTACTTCTTCTTGCTGATCTGTTACCTCTTCTACTTGGCTGTAACTCTTGATAAATGAATCCTTCATTGTTTTCTCTTGTAGGATTCCTCATTAAAATAAGTCTACTAATGAATCTACAATAAAACCTTCAACATAGATTCGCTAGGTGCTTGGGAAAAATACCTTCAAAAAGGCAAAAATATTGTTGTTCACACCAAATAGTAATAAGAAATAATAACTTTGAAAGAACTGTGAAGCAGTTTGGGTCCCACCAGGCGTGCCAAAAAAATTTGTCAATCAGGATTGCGCCTATAGCTGGATGTGAAGTCTAGCTATCCTGTTGAAACATGGAAATTTTCTCCTTGATGGGATAGAGAATGAGTCTTCAGATTCTAGGCCGTTTATTATTTGATTTGGAATATGACATAATACTGATTTTTATGGTTTTGGGAAAAGGGAGAAGGATAATTGAAAATGAATAAAATAAGAGGTTGATACACCAAAGGGACTCAGACTTCTCAGATCTTTGAAATAGCATCCAAAGGACATACACTAAAATATTTCTACAATAACATTGACTATTCAATGCATAGGCTGACTTAAATTCCACTACTAGGGTCTGCACCACTAATAGCAACAACTCCACCAACAAACATGATAATTCCACAAAAGGTTTGTACTTCACAACCTAGAATAGGAATTAGGTCAATTCACTAATCTATACTATAAAACTTTACACTTAAATGAAAAAACTTGAAAGGAATGATAGCAAAACTCAAAAAGAATATATGAATAATGGGGTAAGTTCTATTATCCTCAAAATCTATAGAATAGTTACATGAAAGAGTACAAAAATGCTAAGGAATACATGCATTCACTTGAGCATAATCTGTATCAAACATGAACTGATGGCTGTAAAATACAAGAAAAAGGTGCAAAGGAACAATATGCTCACTAATACCTCCTATTCCTTAAATTCTGACCCCTACAAATGAATATGAAGTTCAAATATATAGCCCCTAAGGCAAATTTCGAAAATGAAACCCCCCCCCCCAAAGAAGGTCTTCCTCAATAGATAGATCACCCTAATTTTAAGGCCTAAATGATGCCCACAATATAGCCTCCAAAAAGCCCTCCAAAATAACCAAATCCCTAAACTTAAGGCATAATTGATGCCAAAACCCTAGCCCTAAACTTATATCTCCTAATGTTGATTTTTTTATTTATACTTTTATAATATATATCAACCTACAAAAGATATAACACATCCAAAAAATACCCAAAAAAAACCTAAGATGTAACCCCAACCATTAAAACCCTAATTCATAACATAAGTGATAACCTATCAAAACTGCCACCTTAGTACTACGGTCAACATGACCCATTTCAAAAAATATCTATCACTAGCACTGGCTACACTGTCTAGGTAATTGGGGATGTTGTCATGGCATTTGATAAAAGGTGGTCGTGCAGTGTAGTTGGACAAAGTCTTAGCTCCCCTTGTACTGTGGATTTCAAAATCTATCACATTTTGACATAGGCATATTTTGCACTTCATTTGCATTATGCAGTTTTGCGAGAAAATAGGTTAGGGTTTAGAAGTTCCTTTGTCGCCATGCTTGTCTAAACTCGAACTGTTACACTTTGTTATTTATTGTTATGATTTGAACCTTGGTTATCTTTTTGAGACCTCTCTCTATGATTTAGGGACTAGAACTGGTTGTTTTTTTTGAATGTGTCTTCATTCCTTTGAGTATAAAACTCATACTGTAACAGGAAGTAAAAAATAATGAAGAGCTCGGGCTCTCTTTGTCAGTGGGCTTGACTTGCAACTTGGATTCTTCTGGCCATAATATATGGCACTGTTCTAGCATGTTCTTAGGTGAACTTGACCTCTTGTAGTTGAACTTGGACTCCATTTGATTTATTTTTTCAGATTTTGCATGCCAATATGCGTAGAGTTTTGCCTCTTCTTTTCTTTGAGCGGCGCATGGTACTGCATCTTCTTTGTAAGAAGCTCAGGCTTCTAACACTTTGAAATTAGACTCTCCTTCTTCAATGCAACCTCCACTATATGTTATATGCCATGATAATGGTGCTGCATGCATCCATCTATTAAACTCGGGCTCTTTGAAATTTGCATGGCATCGACTAAAAGATAAGTTATCACTTTCTTTTATCCATTCTATATTTTTTCCACTATGCATGTTGTTTCTTGTATCTACTATGGAATTCATAGCTGCTTTTGAACTTGTGTTGATCTGGGTATACACTTTTCACAATAAATAATTTTGGGTTCTCATATTTCTTTCTAGTGATTACTCAACCATGTATGCTTGCATTTTTTTGTGCTCCATGATTTCTGCTAGAATAAAAATGATAGAAGCTATCATTGTCTGTAGTGATTTTTTTGAATTTTTTTTGAGACTGTGTTGTTTGTGTTTGACCTGGAAGCCTCCTTGCTGCATGTAGCTTGTAGCTAAGCTAATATTGTTGTTGTAATGTATGATGCCACTTTTGAATAACAATGAGCTATTATTATAAAAAGAACTCAGCCTTCACTATATGTTAGAACCATGGCTTCATTGAGTGATTATGCCACCATGTTTGACAGTTAGAAAAAAAAATTGTAGAAACTGTAGTGTCTTTATCAAACTGGGAAACATACGGTTCTGTCAGCATCTTTGTTGTCTCTAGCTTGTAGCTAAGTTGTCCTCCTGTATAAAACTTACAATATGACAAATGAATTAGTGTATCCATTGCTGAATCCAGTACAAATACTATTTATGGGTTCGAGCACGAGCTCGTGACACCCATGAATTGTATTGTTAAAATGGAGAGGTCACTAATTTTATGATGCATATCCTCTTTTGTTTGATAGTGCTGTCATTGAACCTATATCATAACCACACTATTATTTAATCAACTTGAAGTATATAACAATGTTGTTTCATCTCCATTTTTTTAACCTGTACACTTTTTATATCCTTTCACCAGGCAATGTGTTTATCACTAACATCTCCTATTGATTTATTTTTGAATATGCACTTGAACATGTGAGATAATAGTACCATTTGATTTCCAATACTGGTTATTAATCAGTGCCAAATTCTTTTCCTTTTGAGAAACATTGTATTTCTCAATTCATGTCTATGCATTCATCACTTAGATGATAAATGATATGAACTCACATCTTTTTTAAAATAGCATTGTTGTTATCCCTCTCCTCTTGAAAATATGTTGTCATTTTATCTTTATGGGCATGCATATTATAGCTGAATATATCATTGTATTCCTCCTTTTGCATTTGATCATCCTCTTCTGCACACACATATCTTATAACAAAAATACTAATTATCCATTTTATCCTGTATATGCATATCTTATAAAAAGGATATCATTGTTTGAATGTGCACTTTCTATTCCTTTTGCAAATGTGGATATCACTATGTTCTTTTTCCTTTTATTCAAAGATAATAATGTTCAGAAAAACACTGAGATAAATTACTTGCCTAATGTCAATAATGCGTGAGCCATGTATATACAATTTCCATTTTGATAATAATACAATTATCTCTTTTGCATATGCATCCTACTACATAATAGCATCAGTTTTCTCTATATCTGATCTATCTTTGTGCACTATTTCATTTGATGATTTCACATGCATACTAATAATACTTTGATACTTTCTCTTGAACAAGATTCTGACAGTAATCATAACAACACTCATATTCAATTCATTTCCTTTGTATTTGCAACTTCATTCTTTGTTCAGTATGTCTATCGTCTTCCAATTGAACAGTAAACATACATGCTACTGCTTTGTTGTCATCTATCATATTTCATAAAACAGTATTCAGAACAACACTTTAGGATGAATATTTACAATGTTTACTTGATTTTCTCAACAGTATTTAAAGTTTCAAATATGCTTTCCATTTTGATGACAATCCAACTGGATCTTTTGTATATGCATGCTACTGCATAACAACATTACTGTCATTTTCTTATTTTGATATAACAGTATTCATAACATATGCATATTCTCTTTTATTTGATTGTAAACATCCAACTCTTTCTTTTTATAATGATAAGGTGTTACCTCAATTTTTATCTGCAATTTTGTTTTTGTTTTGGCTGTAACACTATTTCAATCAGGAGCTCTCATCTCTTCAGTACCATTTTATTTCATATGCACCTTTTAGAAACATCACTACATTTTGTATTACCTTCTATGAACTCTGTGAATTGCACCATTATTTTCTTTCTGAACTCATGAACTGCTAGTACTCTTGTATGTTTAATCCAGTGAGGTTCGAGCATGGGCTCATGACACCCACCGTATTTTTCCTTTTATCATCTGCAACTAGTGAACTCTTGCATGGGGTTTATTTCTCCATTTGAATATACTTTTGTCTCACTTGCTTGCACACACCACCAAGTCCACATGTTAGGTTAGTAAATACAATCAGTCCATAAATGTTTGTATGTAACTATCATGTGAAATGACATTTATGTATGAATGTTGGTTTGCTGGTTGGGCTTACTAACCTAATATGTTGATGTTATAAAAAAGTTTTCTCAGCTACAAGACCCAAGTCCCTTTGATTTATATTTTATGGTTTCCTAAATAGAAACTCCTGAATAATGTAGAATGACAACTATAAATAGTAAAATGTTTCATAGAATTATGTCCCTTTGATACTTTATTTAGTTGACGCAGATGCATATTTTTCTATTGTATTGATGTTACTGGTTGATCTTCAGTTCTAAAAGTGTGATTGTAGTATGTTGTTTTTAAGTATCTATGCATTGCTTAGATCCAATTTGGATCTAACTATTTTCTTTCTCCATGATGCAGGACAAAAGCAGAAGAAGACTTAGAATAGAGACAAGGCCAAATACAAGATTAAAGACATAGATTTAGATGATGCAGTTACTCAGTTCCAACATGTAGAAGACCTCTTTAAGGTAATGGATGGACCCCTAAACCTTTTTATGCTCCTTTCTTACTTTCAGATTTGTATATTTTCTCTGAGTTCACAATTTGAAAGATGTAACCTATGAAGGAATACTTGTTTACTACATCCATTTTTAATGTACAATGTAATGATCAATTATGAATTTGAAAGTTTGAATTTGATCAATACTTAGAGTACAATATCATTGTTAACATGAATGCAAAATCAATGTATTCTATCTTCATAAGCTAAATAGTAGTGTTGAATAGGTGTACCTTTTTGCAATCTTTTGATTTTTATAGTTGTCATTCTGCACTATATACCTCCTTTTCTGTATTTCAACAATTGTGCAACTCAGAAAAGTAATAATTCAATCCACAACTCAATGTAAAAATAGTATCAGTTTCTCAATTTAGTATGCAAACTAAAATGGTAACAGTACCATAATAGAAAATTATAAGGATAGAATATAGAAAGAATAACTGATTAAACTCAAAACAAAATTTATGCTAAGAGCATAATGTGTCCTAGAAGATTGGAAGGAAATACCTCTTTCCCCCCAGTTAAGAGACAAGAGGAGAAAAAAATATTATATAATTTATAGAAGAACGAGGGGAATGCCCTATATCAAAATTATGAAGAAATTGTAATACTGCATGGGAGTGAGATATAATTCCTTAAGCATCTCTTTCTCTAACATATAGTTTGAATTGCACATAATCAGCAAGTAAATGTGTATTACTGTAGTGGAAAGGACATTTGTATTTAGAGAGAGCATTTTTTGGCATGGGTTTAAAGAGTTCTTTCTTAGAATTAATTAACTTGACATACACTTTCTTAACCACATCTTGAGGAGTATCAAGGTGATCTAAGGAAGGTGCTGGAAGAAGAACATGAAGAGGAGGATGATAGTTAAGATCAACCACCTTGAATTGAGAAGGCGGGAATCCTATATCATGCATATCTTGTTTAGGGTATGAATTAATTGGGGTTTTAATGCCATGTTCATCAACTACAAGCCCTAAACTCTTATATCCTTGTTTATCCACTAAAGTGTATATGGTAGTGTACATATCTTGCAAATATTCTACAAGAGGTGATTGATTATGGTGTTCATGAGAAAATGTTGTGTATGATGGAATGATAGGTTTAGAAGAGGTTTCTTTGTTCTTACCTTTAATACCCTCATGGATTGGATAAGAAGAGGAAGGTAAATGAAAGAATTCTTGAACATCTACATCAAGAACCCTAGCTTGAGCCCCATCATAAGTGTGGGAAGAACTAGGGATAGAAGATGGAGAAATAGGAATAGGAATATTAGGTATTGGATTAGGAATGATAGGATTAGGATTAGGAGGATTAGGAACTAGATTAGGAATGATATTATTAGGATTAGGACGATTAGTAAATGGGGTACCACCTACCCAATTCTTCACATAATCCAAGAGAGCAATAATTCCACTACACAAATCCTTGATGAAAGTTTTAAAAGTGGGAAGATTGGTATTAGTTAATCTCGTAATAGCATGAGAAAGTGAAGCATGAAGAGTAGAAAACATGATGAAATGGATGATACTTTCATAAACATCATAAGTACTATAAAGAGATGCTAATAGAAGGATAATGAGTAAAATAACCATACACCAAAGCATATTAAAGATTCTCATAGTGAATGAAATGCAAGAAATATTTTTATGATTATGTAGGTTTTTTTGTATTTTAAAATGCAAGAGCATAAAAGAAAACTAATATAGTATGTATGCAAAAGCCAGTCTCTAAGGAAAATAGGCAAAGCATCTAACACCAAAAAGAAAGAGTTGTCTATCGTGGGTTCACTGAAATGTAATATATAAAAATGTTACATTTAATAATGTAACATAAGAAATGTTACAAAAGAAATGGGATGAGGGATTTGATGTATGGTATGTAATGGATGTTGTTATATTTGAAATTAGAATGTTTATTGAAATGTGTGGGGAAGGTAATATGTTCCTTTTAACCTTAAATACACAAAGGAAGGATCCAAATTGATTAACCCCAAAGGAAGGATCAATGCATAAATGAATCAATCTATTGGAAATGAGAGCAAAGAGGAAGACCTTAGATTCTGTTTTATAGAAAAGGATGTGTGATATATTTATAAAGATTAATAACTTGAAATGAATAGGAGAAAAGTACTAACCTCAAAATGTTATAGATCTAAAGAATGCTAGTTTTTGGGGTCTCCATTGAGTTTCTGGAAAATCTACGATCGAATCTGGAATAGAAACATAGAGACAGACAAAACCCAGAATTCTTTTTCTGATCTGACATAGTTTCAATTTTGACCCTCAAGTCAATGTCACCATTGACCCAGAATTTCTGATTCTGACCTAGGGTAGAATTGATCTCTAAAATCTTTAACAGAAAATCCATTTCCAAATCCTGATAGTTTGTTGAAAGGGTATCTGAATCTGCACTCCAACTCACTGTTCCAAACCTATCCCTAAAAGAAAAATGGTTTGTTTGTTGGGGGAGGGGTTTGCCTTAGTCAAACCCTGATTTAGGAATTAACCTTGAAATCAATAATTGAATTAAAGAATGCTATCAAGTAGTAGAAGTAAATATAATAATGAAGCTGTGATATTCAATAGATATACAATTGTATTTCAAATGTAAACAAGTATGTAAATATGAAAGCTTGGACTCAATATTAGAAACCATAAACCTCCATGATTGTATGCTTGGAATCCACCTTGAAGAGAGAATGAATGAATCTTGAGGATGCACAAAGGATATTGAAGGAAGATCACACCACCATGATGGATAGATCTAGGGCTTGAATGATGAATCTTGAATGCTTGAACCAAATCCCTTCAAAGGCTTGAATGTTTGAACCAAATCCCTTCAAAGGCTTGAATGCTTGAATCCTTGATCTTCAATGGATAGCTTGAATGCTTTAGAGGAAGACTTGAACACCTTGGTTGAACTTTGAAATCTTGAGAACATGTAGATAACTTTCATGCTTAGATTTCACTTAGTTGATGCTTAATATCACTTAGAGAAAATGAGAGGAGAAGGCTCCCTTATATATGAATCTAGGGTACAATCTTCTAGAGAGGCCTACATAGGAGAATTAAATTTGAATTAGACCTATATCCCTAGAAGAGGACCTGTATTACATATAATCTAAGATTTGTCACTTCGGAACCCACAACAGCCAACTCAGAAGCGGGAAATGAACTTTTAATGACCCCTGCCAGCCTACGAACTTTCAAACTAAAAAGGGGGACCTGGGTCAAAATTGAGGTTGACCCTGACCTAGGTCAGGGTCAAGGTTGACCTTGACCCAGGGAGTTAGAACCCCTCAAAAATGTGTCAGATGGGATGGATGGTGCCCAGAGAGGCCCAATCAAGGTCCTAAATAGGCACAGAAGTAGGAGAGGATGCATAAATGAAGGGACAATATGATGATGGTCAAAAGAACCCCCTAAGGAGGGATAAATTTTCTTGACATGGAAGTGCTTCCATTTTAAGATGATGCAATTAATTAACTAAATTCAATTTCTTATAGTTTAAATTGAAAGATTTAAACTTACTAATTAAATTCTTCCAATTAAATTAATTTAATTTCATTCAATAAAGCAATTCTAAAAAAAAGGATTCAATTATCTCACATGTTGAAAACTTTAATTACATAAATAAATTAAATATTCCTTTATTTTCAAAGAGATAATCCTTAATTAGATCACATGGGTTACTCCACCCATCTCTCCAGTTCACATGGGTAACTCCACCCACCTCTTCAGTTCTAAAAGGTAACTCACAATTAGCTCTTCAGTCAACCAAACTCTATCTCCTCTCTCCTAGTTGGAGAGGTGGAGTTTACTGATGGCTTCTCTAGTTCCCTTTAATCTCAACTATTCATCTCCCTATCTCTGGGATTGATCTCAACCGTTCAAATCATCCTAAATTCCTATATAATAAAACCTTCATAACCATTTGAAGGATCTAGGATTTCAAGCTCACATGTGTCATTACTCTATCGGATTGGTTCAAGCATCAAGCCATCTTGCGATCACAAAGAAATTCAATTATCAAATTCTTGACACTCCCAAGTCATAGACGTTGTCCACGCCAATACTGAGCATCAAAAATAGTATTTTGAAAGGAGTAGAAAGAGACAATAGAAGCTTCAAGAAACTAGGTTTGCATTCATTTTTTTTCTTTTCTTTTCTTATATATTTTATTGATACGTTAAGTATTCATTATTAGTAGTTTTGTATTGATTTCCTCATTGCAAACCGGTGCTACTAACCCTCATCATTGGAAAGTGAAGGAACCTCGAATTCAAACTGTGTACAATATACCGTACAAGTTCATTAGGGAAATTAACTACCTTACAAAAATATTTTACAACCTTTCCCGCTCAATTCTCAAGCCCTAAAATGTAATACCAATCTAGAAATATTTCTAACAAACTCAGGTCGGTCTTCAAATCCATTGCACATTGATTTGACAAAGAAAAGTCAAATTAAAACACACTTTCCAATGTCCTTTCACAACTTAAAGAAATTAAATCATAATGATCATAAAAATTCCAACACATCAATCCATGTCAATCTACAATGTCACTACAATCCCTAGAATACATAACCACTTTTCACAACATGATGCATCATCACCAGTTGAGGATTTGACTGATTGTTCTAAGAACTTTTAATTTTCACTGACTAATCTTTTGTTCATTGAAACTTGATCTTCTGATCACCAAAACATGATGCGGTCACAACAACCCCATAATATAGTCTAGATAACATATCCTAAACCACAACACATCTGAATCCAAACCTATTTGACACAATAATCAAATCATTTCTCCTTCGCTTTATCATGTTCTTCCTTTTGACTTGTCAACCTTCAATCAATCATAACTCACACCATACATATGATAGACTTGTACGGTCATAGATATATCATCTAGAGACATCACTTAGTATTCCATTATGATCACATATGCCAACCCTTACCACAAATTTTGATTTGACCTCTTGAACATACACCAATATAACAAGCACATTGTCAACCAACAAACACTAAGTTGACATCAATCACAACATCATAACTGATCAACCCATCATCAGATCTGCATCAAAAGATACCATAACATACTCAAATTTATTATTGATGCATCATTTATTCCAACAATATCTTCCTTTGGCATTGATGGAAATACAAAAAATACCAAGCAAACTAAATACAAAAATGCTCCCCCTTAGTTGATACATCTTTGTAGTTCTTTGTTCCTAATCTTTGGTTCTCTCATTCTTTAATAAGTTATCCTTGAATGAGTCTTCTCCCCCTTTTAAAATAATACCAAAGGTACAATAATCCCAATACCTCATTTGTTTCTTCTGTATTCATCTCTTTCTGAATGCTCCCCCTAAGAAGTAGTTCATTGAACATCAATCCACAATGAAAGATATGACGATAAATCCACTAGATTGATGCACCAAAACCATCTTAGTTTTGTTTAGGTATGGGAATAATCACTATCTTACCTCTAAGGTACTCGATAGTATCCTTAGGTAGTGGCTTTGTGAATATATCTTCTATCTACTCCTTTGTAGGTACATATTCCAACTTCACCTCCTTCTCTTTCACTTTCTCTCTTAGAAAGTGATACTTGATTGAAATGTGCTTAGTCTTGGAATGCATTACTAAATTCTTGGATGCATTAATTCACTTGTATTGTCACAAAAAATAATTACCGGTTCAGTGACCTTTTCTTTGATACCTAGAAGAATCAACTTCATCCATGCAATTTGTATACAATTTATAGCTACTGCTACATATTCTACTTCTATAGTAGATTATAAAATACAATTTTTCTTCTTTCTTGTCCAAGTTACAAGCCTTTCACCTAGAAAGAATGCACCACCACTTGTGCTCTTTCTAGCATCAATATTTCCTGCCCAATTAGCATCAATAAACACACTCAAAGATAAATCACAATCATGAGCATACCGCAGACCATAGTCAACTGTCCCTTTCAAATACCTAAATATCCTCTTTACTGCAACCATATGATATTCCTTGGGATTTTCTTGAAAATGGCCACTATGCCAACCACTTGAGCAATATCTGGTCTTCTATTAACAACATACTACAACTTAATAATCACATACTTGTACAAAGTAGCATCTACTACATCATATTCATAATCCTTGGACAATTTACATCCCATTAGAATGAGGGTTCCAACTGGTTTGGATTCATCCATACCAAAATTCTTGAGTAATTCTTTCACATATTTGGATTGATTGATATATATACTATTCTTTAATTATGAAACCTGCAATCCAATAAAGATTTTGATCTCTCCAGTCATTGAAATTTCAAACTCCTTCTTCATCTTTTTAGAAAATGCCAAACTCATCTCATCATTTCCTCCAAAGATGATATCATCAACAAATACTTCAGCTATAAACCACTTATGTCCTTCAACTTTTAGGTACACATTACTATCATCATGTGTTCTATTAAAACCAATTTGAATAAGATAAGAATGTAACCTTTCATAATATGCTTGTGGGGCTTGATTTAGTCCATATGATGCCTTTTGTATTCGCATACCATGTCCTTTTCCTTTTTTAATGCAAAACCATTGGGTTGTTCTTTGTAGACCTCTTCTTCAAGAATTCCATTTAAGAAATCTAACTTGAATCCATTAGTAAAACTTTTAACTTCTTATAAGTAGCATAAGAAAGTATAAATCTTACCCCTTCTAATCTTGCCACTAGAGAAAAAGTCTCTCCATAGTCTAGTCCTTCTTCTTGTTCATAACCCTTACATACAAGCCTTTCCTTATTTCTGGTCACATCTCCAACTTCATTCAATTTGTTTCCTAAAAACACATTTGGTACCAATCACATTTTTATCTACAGGTCTGGGAACAAGTATCCAAGTATCATTCTTCTCAATTTGATCAAGTTCTTCCTAGCTTTTACCCAATCTTCATCCTTGATTTCTTCCTTCACTCTCTTGGGCTCATACTTGGAAATAAAATTAAATTACTTTCTTTGATCTTTCATTTGGTTAGAACACCTAAATTCTTATCACCTATAATTTGATCAATAGAGTGATTCATCTTCACATACCTAGGTATCAACAGTTTAGGTCTAGGAGCTTCTTCTTATGTTGGTTGAACCACTTCTTCTACATTGTTTTTTTTCTATTGGTTCATGCACTTCCAATTTAATATACACAATATCCTGATCATCTTTTGTCACTTGCTTGCTTGAATCACTAGATTTCTCAGGCTATTCATCCACCTTTACATTTGCACTCTTAATCATTTGTTACTTCTCTTCTTGAAATACTTATATGATTTTGTTTTAGTAGAATAAACCAAGAAAATACCTTCATCACTTTTTAGATCAAACTTGCCTATGAAATTATCCCTCTTAATGTAACATCTACTTCCAAAGACTTTGAAATATTTAACATTAGGTGAGTGACCATACCATAGTTCATAAGGTGTCTTATCAGTTCCTTTCTTTACTAGCACCTGGTTTAGTATGTAGACATCAGTACTAATTGCTTCTTTCCAATACATTTTTGGGTACTTCACCTTGAACCAACATTAATTTCCTTGCAACATCCACTATGGATCTATTCTTCCTCTCTGCAACACCATTTTTTAGTGGAGTCCTTGGTGTAGAAATTTGTCTCTTGATTCCATTATCTTCACAGTACTTAACAAATACTACAAAAGTAAACTCACCTCCTCTTTCAGACCTTAAACATTTTAAATTCTTACCTGATTCCTTCTAAACCAGTGCCTTGAATGTTTTGAATTTATGAAATGCATCAGACTTCTCCTTCAAGAAAGTTACCCACATCTTTCTTGAATATTCATTGGTAAACAATATGAAATATCTATCACCTAGATAACTTCTCTGTCTTATAGGCCCACAAAGATCCATATGCACCGAATCAAGTATGCTCTCAGATGAAAAGGACTTGCTTTTGAAAGTAGAACTAGTTTTGGATTAAAGAAAAAATAGGTTTTGAAGGGACTCAAAACCCTTAACAACAGAAAACCAAAAGAAAAAGTATTAAGCCCAAAAGAGAAAAACAAACTAAAAAACCCAGTAGGAAAAACCAGCTAGAACCTAGCTAGAAAAATACCCAGCAAGGAGGAAATAGGACAAAAAAGACAAACTAGGATAGATCCTTCAAGATCTTAGCCACCTCATCCCCAAGATCAAACATCTTTTTGATGGTCGCTTTAAGGCCACCGAGATCCTTGGAAGTAGTTGTATCCTTCTTTTTTAGGCTGGCATGAGTCCTTTTTCCTATTCCATAAGGAATGGAAGCACTATCCTTGGTATCATCTTCAAAAATAGCAGTGGATTTATTGGGGTCATTCCCATCCAACATGTTGACCAGGGCATTGAGGTTCTCCGTCGAGGCCCGCATACCCTCATAGCTAATCTAGAGACTTTTTTTTAGTATGACATTGCTATCATCTAATTTCTTGGAGAGAGCAGAGACCTTAGTGTTCAGATTGTTGGGAATGCTCTTGTTTACATTGCCCCCAACCCAATTCTTCAAAGATGCTTGCAGGCTATTGACTTTGCGCTCCAAATCTTGATTCTTATTAGCCAGGCTCCTTATCTATTGGCAGTCCCATCTATCCAATTTGAGAGCAATTTTAGACTTTTCCTTAGCCATCTACATCTTGGATTCATCAAAGACCTCCAGAGGGCCTGTGTCTTCCACATTGTTCTTATCACCCTGGATAACAGTACCCCCAGGAATCTGTGTAATCAGCCAGAGTGTTGGGAGCAATTTTTTGGGCTTCCTCCAAAATTTTCAGCATGGGAGAGGAGTAGAAATCCCCCAGGTTGGCCTGGTCCAGAGTCATGTTAGTAGGAAATCCCATAGAGATCCCTATGTGAAGGCCCCCTAAATTATATTTTCCCATGTCCTTAATAGCCCTAACAGGCATCCCCTAAAGAGAGTCCTTCTTCTCCCCACCCATCTTCTCATCAACTTCCTGCTCCTCATTAGACTCCTCCTCTTCCTCATACTCACCGCCCATTTCCTCCTCTTCTTCATATTCAGTCTCCCCACTAGCGTCGACCTCATAGTACTCCTCCTCATAATCCAAACCCAGGTCCTTTCCTAGGACATAATCATCATCACCATCATCCTTAGTATCTATTCTCCTTTCAAGGGTTTTAGTCTTCTCAGTATCTTCATGAGATTTAATTTTTTTGACCGCCTTAGAGGAGCCGAGTACAAAGCTCTCCTTGATGAAACCCTCATGCTTCCTTTTACCTTTGGCTAGGGAGATAAGATATTTTGGCAATTCCTTACCACAACAAATTTTTAGTGCTCATAAATGAGCATAATGAGATCATTATGCAACACATATGCTTTAGCATTTTTCTTATATTTATCTAGACTATCCAAAAGAGAGCAGTAGAGATAAAAGGGAAAAGACACACATTTTTAAAACTAAAAATGGTTTAACAACACAAAGTGGTAGGTATGCCCCTAGTAAAGAAAACATCAATAGTGATATATTCCACAATAACAGTAAGGATGATCTTCCACATTTTTTCAATTTGTTAGGGTCATAGTGACTTGACACAAGCCTACCAAGAAGACCCCTCTCGTCATTCATCTTAGAGAAGAACTTAACCACCATATTAGAGATTTTTCTATCATGGTATAAATTCATACCTTCATTTGGAATCTTGAAAACCTCTACAATAAGGTCAGTTGAGAGCTCGAACTTCCCACCAAATAGGATAAAGGAGCCATTATCCCAATTTCGTAAAATTGTTGCTCCCGCTTTCTTAGTTTTTCTTTTGTCATATCCCTGGAGACACTTCATAAAGGGAGTAAAATTTCCCTTACATAGGTTTCTCTAGAATTTAGGATCATTTTCCCACTTACTATACTCATCAGGTTCGTCTCTTCTTAGATCACCACCCATTTTATCCACTAGTTTCAAGTTTGTCACATGATCAAATAAAAACTCACAACTGTAGCAAGATAGATCATAGAGAATACCTAAAATTATGGGTAAAAAACACCCACAAAGCAAGTAAAGGTATATCATTAATAGAAATGTCACCACCAATATGGCACGTATCTTTATTGATGTTAGGGATTTGTGGCATTCGTGTCATTTCCATCATTAAAACTAATATTTCCCTCCTTATCATGAGTCATGTCAAATCTTAAAAGGGCATTAATGTTTTCATGCAACTTTTTTTCCCCGTGCCAAATATTAATGATGTCAGACTTAACACCATAATTGGAAAGACCATCTTCCATAATATTAACTTCCCTATGGACATGACAGATATACACTTTCTTAAAAGACTTTAAGATCTCATGAGCCCTATTAATAATAGTCTCAATAGTCCAAGAAGCCTTATTAGTTCCATCTAATAATTTGGTAATATTACTTGAATCGCCTTTAATCCATACATTATCAAGATTATGATCCTTAGCCAGCATGATGACTTTCAGAGCTCCCATAGCTTCGACAAAGTGACTGGATTGGATACCCAGAGGACCCGTCATATCAGCAATGCAAATCACATAAGAATTTCTAATCACCCCACCAAATTGAGTAGGACCATTATTTCTTTTGACACTCTGTCAAAATTGACCTTCACCTATCCATGAGGAGGAAATAACCAAAAAACCGCATCCCTAGGGTTAGCAGTGGTCTTCATCAGGGGAGAAAAATTCCAACAATCATTATAATCCTTGACACTATCAGGCCCAACCTTATTAGGCATATAAAGAATTTCAAACATACCCCTAAATATTTTGTCAGCAACAATAAAAAGATTAAAGATTTCTCTCTGAATATCCTATTGTTGTGTTCCTTCTAGATGTTCCAAATCAAGAGAGGTGCAACCAGGTCACAGAGGACTTTAGAATTTTGATTTTAAATGGGACATTTCTACTGATTAAAAAAATCCTCTAGAGTGTTAGGGAAAATACAACATAAATACCACTTCTAAAAGATGGAAGACTAGACTTGAGAAGAGAAGCTCCAGTGAATAAGAAAGTGAAGAGCATATTTTGTATCCTTACAACAAAGACAACATCTGTTAGGAAAATAAATACCCCTTTTACTAAGGTTATCCAAAGTAAGGTGCTAATTCTGAAGGAACAACCCAAAAAATATTAATTTTGGGAATAAGTTTTCCATCCAGGAAGACACCTAGAAGAGTTGGGGAATCAAAGTCCCCATTTGTAAGGATACTATCGAAGCCACTGAATACTTTCCATCAAGATTCCTTCCCCAAATAGTTATGTCCTTCAAGCTATTAGAGATGAATTTAGAAGAAAGGAGAATGCCAATGCCCAAGAGAGATTTATCAATCTGAGAAAGCCAAATCCAAATGTTGTTTCTCCAGTAGTCCTTAAAAAATCCCTCAAATATGTTTTTACAAATGCTTCTCCAAAGAACTAAGTTTTGGTTTTCAACCAAGGGTTTTTCTGTCAACCAACAATCCTCCCAAAATTTGAGTTTAGAGCCATCACCCAAATTCCACATTCTTCCAGCAGCACCTAAATCTTTAGCCTTCAGAACTAAGTTCCAAATAAAAGAGCCATTTATAGAGAATTCAACATCAAATAATTCTTCCTTTGAAGGTTGAGCATGAATAAAATTTCTTTGTTATAGAACTCCATTCCTTTTCTTCTCCAAGGAGTCTCCAAAATGTTTGGCTAAAAGAGATTTGTTAACCGATTTTATAGTTCTTATCCCCAGGCCTCCTTGAATTTTGGGTTTGCAAAAATTTTTCTAGGCTAGGAGAGGGATGCATTTTCTTTCTTTAGTTCCAGACTACAAAAGATGTTTCCAAATCTTTTCAATGGCCTCAACAAATTTTGAAGGGATTTTAAAAAGGATAAGAGCATAAATAGCAAGGTTCTAGAGGGTAGAGTTGAGGAGGAGAACCTTGCCAGCAAGGCTCAGTAAAGCCCCTTTCCATCCATCCATCTTCCTATTGAATCTATCCATAATTTGGGTCCAAAAGGAGTCAGGCGGCTTGAGACCCAAAGGAAGACAAAGATAGGTGAAGGGAAAATCTGTGATTGTGCATCCAAAAATATTTTCAATTCTCTTTTGCCTATCCAAATGGGTGTTGACAAAGAACAAAGAGCTTTTATTCTAGTTTGTCCTCTATTCTGTAGTAGCTTCATAGATTCAGAGATAATTTAATATTTTTTGCTTCTTTCACAGTCATAGCCCCCATGGTGATAGTGTCATCAACAAACTTCTCATGAGAGAAAGTCAGGTTATAAGAGGTAGGCTTGAGACCTTGAAGTTTGCCTTCAACTACAAAGTGTTGGATGTATCTCCCCAATCTTTCCACCATGATTGTAAAGAGAATGGTAGATATCGGATCTCCCTTCTGAAGATCCCTGGAGGGTTTAAAGAATTGAGATGGGGATCCATTAATAATGATACTAAAACTAGCATTACAAACTAACTGGCTGAAAAGATGGATCACTTTGTCTCCAAAACCAAAAGCCTTCAAAATTTTCTCAAAATCCCAATCCACCCAATCAAAAAATTTAGAAAGATCTATCTTAAGAAATAAACCTTGCTTCTTAGCAGCCTAAAAATAATGGATATTCTCATGAACAACCATTATTGAATCAAGAATTTGTCTTCTAGGAACAAACCCATTTTACTGGGGGGAAAATAATTAGCAAAAGGATAGCTAGCATTCTAGTGGTTAATACTTTAGAAATAATCTTGTAAAAAGAGTTACAGAGGATAATGGGTCTAACCTTATCCAGGTAATCCACCCCGGGGACCTTTGGAATGAGCACAATGAAAGTAGTATTAATTTATGTAAGAAGACTCCTAGAACCAAAAAATTATTTGACCACATTAGAAATATCCTTTTCAACAATATGCCATAATTTTTGAAAGAAGAGCATAGGAAAACCATCTGGTCCTCGTGACTTCTCACCCTCAAAAGAAAAGATAATATTTCTAATTTCTACGGAATAATAGTCAGGGCCTTATTATGATTTTTATTAATAATACTAGGAAGAGTGTAAATAAGTTTTTCCTACTCCATAACATTAAGAGTATGATCAGAATAAATGAGATTGGAAAATTACTATTCAACTTCATTTTTGATATCATCCTCTTTATCAATTTTACCTCACTCTTACGATACAGAAGAAATTTTTCTAGTTGTTTTGTGCTTGAGGTTAGTCATGTGGAAGTATTTAGTATTCTTGTCCCCCTCGGCCAACCACATGGATCTGTATCTTTTCCTCTAGAATAATTCTTCTTTGGAAATGAGGTCATGATATCTAGTAATGACATTGGATTCCTACTCTCTCATATTAGGAGAGAGACCTTCCTTTTGGATTCTGTCCTAGGTGTCCTTCAACTCTAGCTAGGCATAAACTTTCATAAAGATATTGCCAAAGATTTCCTTTTTCCATTTTCTTTCTTTTTCCTTGACAATCCTTAGCTTCTTAGAAACTCTATACATACTCGACCTAGCCACCTTGGAGTTCCACCATTCCTTGACATTCTGATCAAGAGAAGGCTGAGAAAGCCACATTTTCTCAAATCTAAATGGGAAATTCCTCTTTAGATTAATAGGACCATCTAGCAAAGAAATAGAGTAGTGGTCAAATCCGATCTTCGTGATAGAGGATAAAGAACAAAAATATCAAGCAATCTATCCATTAGAAATAAGGGCCCTGTCTAATTGGACCTAAATGAGATCCTTACCCACTCTTCTATTAGACTTGGTATAAGTTATTTCTTGAAGATAAACATCAATAAGAGCCTGATGGTTTATAAAATCCGTGAGTTCAAGTCTCCCATCCAGCTGAGTGGGCAGCCCACCATACTTCTCGTCATCTCTAAGAGGGGTATTAAAATCCCTCATAATCATCCAGTAACTATAAGTAAATTTGACTCTGCAATCTGAAAGCTCATCCAAGAATTTAGCTCTACTATTCTTAGTATTGGGAGCATAAATATTAGAAATAACCCAAGAAAGGTCATCTCTAATATTATGAAACATCACAGACACCAAGTTATCATCTTCAACAAATAAACTACCTCTAATAAAATTTTAATTCCAAAATAGAGAAGTACCTCTAGATGCTCCATCAGAGCTACTACCAACAACACCACAATTCTTAAAGAGCTTAATCTTTTCAACTTTTCTCTTACTCATCTTAGTTTCCTGAATCAGAACAATATCAGGCTTGTGATCTCTAACTAGTTTATGAAGAATGTCCTACTTATGAGGCACATAAATCCCTCTAATGTTCCAAGATATAATATTCATATTTTACTAGGAGATAAGGCATCTTGGATTGTGAGTTCCCTTCCATCCACAATATCCTTCATGCTTTCGAGCTCTCGGGCAATCTTTAGGGGTGTTCTTCCTTATTTTTTCTTGATGTTACCAACATCTGATTTATCATTTTTATTTCTTCTTGTGGAGACCCCCCCTTGAGGAGTCTCACCTCCTTTTTTCCCCTTTGATTAATTGAGGCCCATGGGGTCTCATCTTTAGGGTTTTGTGGTTGAGTTGTAGACTCGCTTCTACTAGAAGTCTGAAAGAGAGTCTCAGGACTAGATGAGATATCCTTCCCAAAAACCTCTACTCCCTTTAGCTTCAAATTACTTCCATTTAGGATATTAAATCCATAGGCATCCTCAAAGATGTTCAAATTTAAACTTAATCCACCTTTGAAAGAGTGAGTATCATCCACTCTAGAACGCGTACCATTCCCAATGACCAAATTCTATTATGATTCTGAATATTCATTTATTTTCCCTTCTTCTAGAGGAGATTCCAGGCATTTTGTTTATTTCCTCCCTCAAACATTTGATCTCTAATAATCTAACCCAGAGTGGAGGAAGAAGAGTCCTTATCTTCCACCTAGGATATTTCCCTTTACCGTCTCCATATTAGGATTCCCATTCTCTGGTGGGTTTTTCCCTTCTATGCCATTATGTTCTTGCCCATAAATTGAATCTACACTCATATAATTGTCTCTCCACACCTAGTTTTGATCTCTAACCACACTTTTATCAGGGATCGGTTTCTCCTTAGACTTCTTAGAAGGGAAAGATTTTTCCTAGTGGCTCATTTTTTTGTAGGAAAACAAACAAAGGGTAGGGATTCATATTCAACTAATTGAGCCCATTTACCCAACTTAGAAATAATGTCAATGGATTGCATAAATTCAAAGAGCTGGTGCACATTGACACATATGTGGGCATAGACCAACCTAGATTTGGAGGTTGTTATAGGGTCCATCAAGAGGAATTCTCCAAAAGACTGATAATCCCTTAAAGACCCCTTCATTCCAGTATTCCAGAGGGAGTCCTGGAAGATGAATCTAGATTGGAGCTGAGACAAAGAAGGATTCACTTAGGGATAGATTAGGAGTCCATTTCTAAAGAACCAAAGATGACTTTCCCAGCATCCATGGACCCCACATAAGGCTCTACCAAAGTCCTCCGCATTGTTAAAAAAAAAGGAGAGAAATATTTTTTGGCATGGAAACAATATCCACTTCACCCTTCAAGAACCATTTTCTCCTAATAAAGCTTCTAAAATTTTTAATATTTGTTCTAGGACTAGCACACTTCCCTACCAGAGTTAAGGCCATAGTAGAGATAGAGTGATCAATAAGGAAATCTAGAATAGAAATCACAAACACCCCTTTAGAGGGTTTTTATAAATTTCTTACCTCTGGTAAACTCAATTTCCCAGATGGTTTGACACCAAACAAGGAGGACCATGGTCTTTCCTTATAAGGAGCATCCTTCCCCCCACCTAGGTTAAAATTATTACCACCATCCTATGGGACCTCATCTTTTGAGTCATTCTTGCCCTCTGCACAATTTGTTGCACTATCCCCAGCTTGTTTAGAATCATTCCTTATTCCAATAGAGGGGCTAACATGACCCATCTGTAGAGCGCCAAGGTCCCTGCCCATGCCATTTTTTAAATTTGAATTCCCTCTTGCTTCATGCACCCCTCTCATTCTTTGAACTACTCTTTGAAAGTAGAAATAGTTAACTTACCTAGCTGACATTCTTTACACATGTTGTTTGGCTTGACTAATTGTCAAAATCCCATAACTGTATTTGTCTTACTTTTATTAAACTATCAAAATTTACATGACAAAACCTTCTATTCCATAGCCAACTATCTTCAAACTTTGTAACCAAAAAATTGTTAACAATATTATTGAGATGGAATAAATTACCTCTAGTCTACCTACCAGTAGCAATCTCATCACCCAAGCTTCCAATTATTGTACATATACCTCCTTTGATTTCCAATCTGTAACCTTTATCATTTAGCTGACCCATACTCAAAAAAAAAGTGTTATACCATCCACAAAATAAACATCATCTATATTAATCTTACCATTCAAAGAAATAGTATATTTTCCTTTGACCAAACAAGGTGCTTTTTTGCCTTCTGATGGATATTCTTTGACTACAACAAATACAAACTCCTCTTCCTCATTATCTTATGATTCTTCATCGGTAACTCCTTCATCAACTACAACATAGAATTATTTCTTCCCTTTACCCTTAAAATTTTTGAACTTATCATTATGTTTTCCATTAGGGAACCTAGCAACAACAAGTCCAAACTTATTACATGAAAAACATTTTAGTGGTAGCTTACCTTTGTACTTACTAGTCCCTCTAGGAAATCTCTTTGCTAGTAGTGCTTCAAGATCTCCTTGTTTCTTTTCATCTTCCAAGATAGCTTCAAGTTCCTTGGTGTAGCTTGATGTGTAATCAGAATCATTACTTATATCTTTACTTTTCCTTACTGGTACATACGACACTAATGCCTTGAAAGTTGCCTCAACTCTTGGAATACTGATATCAAATTTATTTAACTCAAATGCAATAAGTGTACCAATCAATAAATCTATAGTAACATTGTCAAAATTTATCAAATCGTTTATAACAGACACTCTAATGGCATAAGAAGCAAGTAAAGTTCTCAAAATTATACTTACCACAACATATTCCTCAATAGTTCCACCAACACCTCTGATAGCACCAACAACTTCTTTTATTCTTAGGCCATATTGTGAAATGTTCTCTCCTACCATCTTCATGTAATTGTAATTTCCTCTAAGTTTGTCTTAGTCTTTTGAACATGAATATCTCCTCCATAGATTAGTTTTAACTTTTCCCAAACATCATAGGCAGTATCAAGTCTACAAACAGCAGCATTTTCAATATCAGATAAGGTACTTACCATAGCTTCTTGTGCTTGAGTATTCTCCTATTGTTCCTTCAGTTCATCTGCAGTGAGAGTTTTAGTAAGGGTGATATACCTACTTGTGGCATGCATCCAGTATTATGATCCCATACCTTTTAGATATAACTTCATTTTTTAACTCCATACCAGGTAGTTATCTTTAGAGAACTTGGGAGGCTCCTTCCTCAACATTGGATCTTTTCCTCAAGCTCTTAGGATTTCCACAAGGAGGACCAAGGCTCTAATACCAATTGTTAGTATTATTATATCCAAAATTATTGAGAGGGGGGATGAATCGACAATCTAATAGTAAAAACTTTTCATCAACCATTCCACAACTTTCATGAATTAACATCTATTGCATGACTAAAAAACCAATGAAGATAAACATTCACAACCATGCAACACAATAACACCAATACTTTTCTCATGGAAATCCAACTAATAAAAACCGTGTGTGGGGATGACACCCACAAATAATTATGCACTCTTCTGAAGTATGCCCAGTTAGGAACTTAGCCCTGCTAGGAGCTTATAAATGCATGGTTAAGAGAAAGACCCTATTAGGAGCCACCCAGTTAAGGGATTTACCTCTAGCCCTATTAAGAGCTTTGCCCTGTTAGGATTAACCTTGTTAAGGGATTTGAAACCCTAATTAAAGAGTCACATAGTTAAAGGATTTACAATTCAAACCTATTAGGGTCTACCCAGTTAAGGTATTTATGTTGATTAAACTCAAGTGAAAGTGATCAGAAAAGAATAGCACTCCTATACTAGTACAGATCTAGTTCAAACTCATTCTATGCTTAACATGAAAAAAAAATCCTCTCTCCTCTCTTCTCTCGACTACACCATTGCATCCATAATCAACATTTGTACATTTCATCATTTTACACATATATATAGTACAAATTAATTAGGGAAATTAACCACCTTACAAAAAAAATTTACAATCTTTCTTGGTCAATTCTCAATCCCTAAAACAGAATACCAATGTAGAAATTTTTCTAACAAACTCAAGTCAGCCTTCAAATATATCGCACATCAATTTGACAAAGAAAAGTCAAACCATAACACACTTTCCAATGTTCTTGTAGAAATTCAAGAAATTAAATCATAATGATCATAGAAATGAAAATACATCAATCCACATCGATCTTCAATGTCACTATGATCCCTAGAACACATAACCATTATCACAAAATGATGCATCATCACCAGTTGAGGATCTGACTGATTGTTCTAAGAACTTATTTTACTTTTCACTAAATGATCTTCTATTCATTGAAACTTGATCTTCTGATCAACACAACATGATGCAGTCACAATAGCAACCCCATAACATAGTCAAGATAACATATCCTGAACCACAACATCTTAATCCAAACATATTTGACATAATCATCAAATCATTTCTCCTTGGATTTATCTTTCTCTTCTTGTTGACATGTTAACCTTCAATCAATCATAACTCACACCATACATATGATATAATTGTACGGTCATAAATATATCATCTAGAGACATCACTTAGTATTCCATTATGATTGCACATGCCAACTCTTACCACAACTCTGGATTCAACCTCTTAAACATACATCATCATAACAGACACACTTTCAACAAAAAAACACTAAGTTGACATCAATGAAAACATCAGTTATGCCAACAATCTTGACATTATCCTTATAGGTGTCCTAGTTAAATCTAATTTTTGCATGTCCTTACAAGTCACTGTGGCTTTGAATGTTGTCCTAGTCTTGGGAAGTGCTCAACCTAAGGAACTTATTTCAAAGGTTGTGAGCTTTCCAACTAGGTTTTCCCTTGTCACATTTGTAACTTTCCTTATTTCTTTAATAACTACAACCTTGTTTTCATAGGCAAGAGGCAGTGTTCTCAGAATGTTTGCAACAATATCATCTTCATCAAGTGTACCTCCAGCACATCTGACAACACACACCATCTCATTTATCTTTATCATTTAAGATGAAATTTTCTCATCTTTTCTTATCTTTATGGCTTCAAATTTTCCCTTCAAGCTCTACAACTTGGCCATCTTTACTGTTGTGTCTCCTTCATAAATAATTTCCAACTTCTCCCATATCTGATTGATTGTCTCCAATTCCATGACACTGGTCATCTCTTCACTAGTCAGTGCACTAAAAAAATATTCATTTTCCCTAATGTTCACCTTGGCCTCATTGATATCATTAGGATTTGTAGGGTTTTGAGGAGGGTATTATGAATTCTTTGTAATCGTCCAATAATCTTCATCAATGTATCAAAGATGTACCATTATGCGGTTCTTCCATAATGCATACTTGGTTCCATCAAATCTTGGACTTTCCTTCTTTAATGATACCATCTTTGGATCTCCCTTAATATGTTAAGCTTCCTTCAAGGGACTAGGATTTGATACCAATTTTAGGAAATATGAAGCAATAAAATGAGAGGGGGTTATTCAGTTTCTCCTAAAACACTTAAATCTCCAAACCTTTAAAAATTGAAACCCTTTATCACTTTAACCTTTATTACTGATTTGCAAAATGTAAAGCATGAAACAAAATAAGAAAATATCAACATGAAATAACAAAAATATTTTATTGTGGAAACCCAAACTAGGGTGAAAACCATGATGCGGCTAAAACTCACAATAAGACTAGTACCTTGTTAGAAGTATAGACTTATTACAATATGGGGAATGCACATTCATTCAGGCACACTTCCTAGAGTTCACTACTCAATTTTCCTTGGGCAACAACCATAAGAATGTCTCATTAACTTAAAATCACAATTTAGACACCAATTTGAGAATTCATGAGCTGTATGATAGCATCTACCTATGCCTTGGTTAGTTTTATTTTACTACAATCAGATACCTTACTGCAATTCTCTTTGTCACACTCAAATGAGAAATCCAACACTCATTAGAGCTATAAAAGTGCTTCACTAGAAACCTTTTCCTTCTACAATATTCTAAATATGGCACAAACACACAAAAACACAAATCAAACCCTAATTTACTATATTTATAAAGAACTAGGTCAGCAAAACCTGATCCTCAAACATTCAACTCTTAGTGCCAAATCAACCATCGAGATCACTAAGTATTTTCCAAACATAGCTTAGATCCTTCATGAACTTTTCTTGATATGTTGATTAAGAACATAAAAACATCTTCAAAACCATTGAACTTGGTCACCTTGATCAATATTTTTAGCATAACTGATGTTGAGTCTATTGAGATGTTATGTGTTTGGTAAGATACTCAGTTATGCTCCTGATTTTTTCATTTATTAATGATGTTTTTATACTTATGTTATATGTTCAAGAGATTGAATTATGAGTTGTAGAGAGAATTGGAGTGTGTGATGACTAAGTGATTTATTTAAATTCTATATCTATAAATGCAAATATTTATCTTATGTATGGAGTGAGTTATGATTGGTTACAGGTTCACATGTTAATAGGAAGAACAAGATGTTGCACAAGAAGAATGTTTTGATGATATTGTCAACATTATTTCGAATATGATGTTATGGTTGTAATATGTGTATCTTGGATATTTCATGAGGTTGTGGTTATGACCACATCATGGTTTGATGATCGGAAGGTAAAGTCTCAAGTGACAGAAGGTTGTTAAGTAAAGAGTTAAAGGTTTTCTTTAGAACCGTCAGTTAGATCCTTGACCAACGGTGTTGCACTGTGTTTCTATAAGTGTTTATGTGTTCGAGGGATCATGTTGTGGTTTTTTATTGACAAGGATTATTGATTTGGCATGTTTGTGATCGTTGAGATCATATTTATTGGAGGTTGTGCAAGAACATTGAAGAATAGTTTTTCTTTTCTTTTCTTTGTCAAATCGATGTGTGATGAATTAGAAGGCTGACCTGAGTTTTTTAGAAAATGTTCTAGGTTTGTAACAAGTTTGAGGGATACTCATTGAGTGAGAAATATTATAAAACATTTTGTAAGGAAGTTATTTTCCCTAAATTACTTGTATTATATAAATCTATAAAATGTTAAGAAACACAAGTGTAGATCGTGGATGTAGAGGTTTGATCAAGAGAGAAGATGGAAGAGAGAAGATTGTCTATATGTGTAGAAAAAATTAAGATTGAACTGGATATATATTATCAAAGGAAGTGCTACTTTATCAAATCATTTACTTGTTGATTCATAACAACTTCATCGAGATAAGTCCCTTAATTGGGTAGATTGTAATGTTGGAATAACTGAGAGGGGGGGGATGAATTAGTGGCCTTACAAATAATTCTAAAAACTCAACCATATATATATATATATATATATCAAATGTAATTACCCTCATCTATTTTTAGTCCTTCAAGATGTATGCCTTTAAGTAATCTTATCAAATATAAATTGCTCAGTGAATATATTGTTATCTTTTTCTAGCCTTTACCGAGTAGTAGCAATTAAACTTAGTATTTACGTACCAATCCACTTTTAGTAATTTTTAAAGAAAAAAATCAAATAAATGAGCCATATACACATTTGACACTTAGATTTTAACATGGAAACCTTGTTAAGGGAAAAACCACCTGGGACGGAAACCCAAAATTCTCACTTTTTTGAAGTGATCTCGATGAAGAGCCAACGCTGTTAAAGGTTACAAACACACTATTAAGTGCGACCTTGTTAGAGGATTCAAAACTAACAATTTATCATTTGACCTATCATTCACTATGTTGTCAACATGAAAACTTTTTGATACTCTTGAGTATCTCAATACAATAAGGATGGTTAAATCCCACTCGGTTAACAGATTTTTTGAAGCAATGGTAAAACTGAAATAGTAAATGATATGTTCAATAATGCAACTTTAACTTATAGATTTCTAGATCTATTGTTAGTCCATAATACCTCTCTGATCAATGTTCTCTTCAATTTCTTTTCTCCCCTTCATTGTTCTGTTCTTTATGGTGAATGTTGTGTCCTTTGTTGCTCGGTGTCTGCAGAATTATTGGCTCTGTTCTTCAGCCTGTATGATCAGATCTGCATGAAGAATTTTATCTTCACCAGAATTATATTTAGCATTCCTCACTACATAATTAATTCCTTGTCTCTTTATATAGACATGATTTAGCCATTCAATATCCTTGTCTTTCTTGTTCTTGACGTAGATTTCTTCTTGATCTGCAAATATCATCATGCATTGCTTTAATCTTTAAAGCTTTGCTTTAGTTTTATTCTATAGATTTCTCCTTGAAAAGTGTGAATAAACTCTCCTTTTCTTTAGGTCAAATGATCGATGAAAATAAATCAATCAATCAGTTAAGTCTAAATATAGCTCCTTCCAGCTACGTGTTTTGTCATTTTCTAACTCCAGTTGATTTCGGTCATCAACTCTTAGTTTTCTTGGTAACACTTGCTTGGGTATTTCTGAGCTCGGGTGGCACTATCCATCAGTGTTGTCTTTCCATTGGGTAATACTATGAACTGTCATTCTTGGTATACATTGTGAACTACTCAGTGCTCTTTTTCCATCGGTGTGCACTATCCTTTGGTGTTTATAGTCACTCAGTGTATATTGATCTTTTATGTATTACCAATAATATCGACTTTGTCTCTTCAGATATTCAAGTGTTGTGACAATATGTGTATGATAAATCATAACATATTAAGTTGACATCAATGACAATACAATACATTAACTAATTTAATGTCTTACATTTACTTTCTACAGCTCAGTGATCATCAACTTATCATCTTCAAACATTCAATCAGTTATAGTTCATCAATCTCTCCCTTTGGCATTGATGGAAACATACTATCAACATGATATGAAATATTCCATATCATACCAAACTTATTTTTCTATAACCAATACAAATATCTGACTCTCGGTAAGCTCTTCTATCTTAGATTTTATTGTTGCAAAGTGCTCTCCCTTTCTTATAGAATCTCTTCTCCCTTTTGTGGATAGATATGCAGTGTTAACTTTCTCCAATTCTCTCCCTTAGATGGATGGTTGTTTCTTGGAATCTTTCTCTCCCTTTGTAGAAACTTCTATCTCTAATCTTTTCTCCCCCTTTGACTGATGTTCTTCTCTCTGATGGATATTTGATATCTCTCTCCCTTTGGATATCTCTCTCCTTTTGACAACAATATTTTTCAGATATTTCATTGAATACTTCTCTCCCTTTGATAGCAATACCAAACAAAAATATATCATTGAATCTCCTTTCCATCAGCAATACATCTCTATAGTAGCCAACAATATCTCTGGTGTTTGGTTTAGTTAAGTACCTTCTTGTACTGATATGTCATTCTAGTCCATATCTAAACTTGCATCAACATGATTGATCTTTTGATAATGTGTAGGTTGATGCAGCCTCCAAGTCAGCTTAGTGACCAGTAGACAAGGGTCAGACCCCTAGTCTATTCGTCAGGTACTCAAATGTATCCTTGGGAAATGACTTGGTGAATATTTCTGCTAGTTGTTCTTTGGATTGTACATATTCCAGTATCACCTCTTTCTCTTATACTTGTTCTCTTAAGAATGATACTTAATAGCTATGTGCTTTGTTTTAGCATGCATTACAGGATTATTTGAGATGTTTATAGTACTAGTATTATCACAATAGATAATCACTGGGTCAAGAATTTCCATGTTCATACCTTTTAGTAATTTCTTGATCCATACAAAGTTAGAGAAATTTGCACCAACAACCATAGATTTTGCTTCTGCAGTTGATTGAGATATACATCCTTTCTTTTTACTTATCCATGTGACAAATTTGTCACCCATAAAGAATGCTTCTCTTGTTGTGCTCTTTCTATCATCTATGTTTCCAGCCCAATCAGCATCGGTATAAACTTGTAGCTCAAATTTCCCTTCTTTGTTATACTACAAACCATAGTATTTGGTATTCTTTAGATATCTCAGAATTCTTTTGACAACAATCATGTGTGATTCCTTAGGATTTGCAGAGAATCTTGCAACTAAACCAACTGCATGTACTATATCTAGTCTAGTGTGTACAATATACATCAGTTTTCCAATCATAGATCTGTATAAGGTTTAATTTACCCCAGTTGACTTGTCTTCCTTTGTCAATTTGCATCTGTTTCCATAGGTGTTCCAACTAGTTTGGAGTCCTCCATCTTGAATATCTTCATAACTTCTTTGATGTATTTGTATTATGTGATGTAGATGCCTGCATCCTATTGTAGAATCTATAGACCAAGAAAAAATTTGATCTCTCCAAACATTGACATTTCAAATTATTTTCTCATTTCATCAGCAAATCATTTGCATAGCATATCATTACCTCCAAATATGATATCATCAAAAAATATCTCAGAAAGAGAAAAAAGAGAAAGCTCCCTAATTCTGACTGGCAAGAAAAGAAAAAAGAGAAAGCTCCCTAATTCTGGAAACCCCCAAAAAGAAAGGATAAGGATAGGGAAGTGAGTGTTGATAGGTCATACTCAGAGGACAAGCTTCAAAGGACTTCCCCTATTCTGGACAACAACCCTCCTATGTAGAATCAAATCGATGCTAGGAGGGAACAGAAAAAGGAGTTTAGCTATTACATGGCGGAAAAGGGGAAGATCATTGGGTGGAGAGATTTCAACACAAAGACAACTAAAATGGGGATAACTAGAGAGATCATAAACCCCAAGGTTATGGTAGGAGATGGTGGCCATATTAAGTTAGATGAGCTTATTGACCCCTCTTTATTTATGCTCAGCAACAACACTAGGGAATTCAATATTGAACTGCTAAACAACTCCAGAAATAGCATGCTTGACAACTATAAGATGATCAAGTGGCGCTATCATGAGGTGGAAGACCTCAAAAATAGGGTAAATGGCACTAACATGGGGAACAAGAAAAATGAAATGGTGGATGTGAGTAACCTATGCACCCGCATCCAAAAACTAGAGGAAAGCATGACTAGGGTTGAAACAACCCTCAAGAAAATAGCAAATCAAAGCTATAACACTCTTAAAATGACCAGAGAGAAAACCAATGCTCAGATTGAAAAGCTAGAGGAGAAACTGGTTGGGAAGGACATGGCTAGCAAGGAAATAGAGGCTGTGTAGAACATTGATCAGAGGCCAGGGAAGCATACCCATTCCAAGACCAAGAACACCAAAGACAAGGACCTAGAGATGGTGATCTAGGAAATTAAAGATTCGGCTGCCAACATGGAGTTGAAGGAGGCCGAGGTGGCCAAAATCATGGTGGACTTATCTTGTGGTTCCCTGGCTTTTCTTGCTGTATCTGTTTATTTCTGGTTTTTAGAAGTTTAGCCTTTCTTTTTGCTCTGGCCTTTCTTGGCCTGTCCTACCTTTTGAACTCACTCTATTTTTATGCTTTAACTATGATATTTTAAACATTTTTTTTGGGTTTCAGGAACCTTGTAAAACCTGTTTTACTTAATCAAAACAAATATCTCAGCAATCAAAATCTTGTCACCAGTATCGCCTTTTAAATACAGATTATTGTTATCACTTGTTCTAATGAATCCAATACTAATGAGATAAGAGTGAAGTCTTTCATACCATACTCTTAGTGCTTGTTTCAATCCATACAAGGCTTTGTGTAGTCTACAAACCATGTTCCTCTTGTTAGGATCAACAAACCCTTCAGGTTTTTCAATGTATATCTCCTCTTCTAGTATTCCATTCAGAAATGCAGATTTAACATCCATTTGGTATACTTTGAATCCTTTAAAAGTAGCATAAGAAACTATAATTCTTACTCCTTCTAGTCTAGTAATGGGTGCAAAGGTTTATCCATAGTCAATACCTTCTTGTGCATACCGGTATTTCTATGTTCCTTGTGACTTCTCCATTCTCATTCAGTTTGTTTCTGAATGTCTATTTGGTACCAATGAGATTCTTGTCACTCATTCTAAGTACTAATGTCCATGTTTTTTTCTTCTCAATATATTCAATCTCTTCATTCATTGCACTAACCCATTCTTTATTCTCAAGTGTAGTATTAACATATCTAGGCTCAAAATCACAAATCAAACATCTAGTATTAAGTGACTTACTTCTTGTTCTCATCCCAACTCTTTTATCTCCAATGATCTGGACCTATGGATGGTGTCTTCTGACATATCTAGCAAGCACAGGTTCAGATCTTTTTTCATCATTCTGGTCATCATTTTGACCTTCATTTTGATCTTCATCACTTGGTTCACCATTGTGAGCATTTTATTGATTCTCGATGTGTGCAACCTGTTACTGAGTTGCATTATTTTGTTTCTTGGTAGCGTTACACTCTTGCTTGGGAAAGGTGTCAGGTTCTTCAATGTAGACAAATTTTTTGTAATCTTCTGGTTCCTTTCTTCTTTCCTCATCATTTTTCTCAGCAAATTCATCCACTTTAACATTTGCACTTTCAATGATTTTGTTAGAGGATTTGTTAAGACATTTATAAGCTTTGCTTTTGGTAGAATATCCTAGAAATATTCCTTCATCACTTTTAGAGTCAAGTTTCTCATTTGTATCATCTTTCAATATATAACATTGACTTTGAAAAATTCTAAAGTAACTCATATTTGGTGTGTATCCATACCATCACTCATAAGGTGTCTTATTGGTGTCTTTCTTCAATTTAACTTGGTTTAATGTATAGACAACATTACTTATGAATTCTCTCCAGAATATTTGTGTGATGCATTTTTCAATCATCAGTATTCTGGCATAATTAACAATTGATATATTCCTCCTTTCAGCAATACCATTTTACTGTGGTGTCCTCGGTGCAGAAACTTGTCTTGTAATTCCATGCTCATTACAAAGGTTATTGAATTCATCATAAATAAATTATCCTCCTCTATCTGATCTTAAGCATTTCATTTCCTTTCCACTTTGATTTTCAAATATAGATTTATACCTTTTAAACATCTTAAATGCTTCTGATTTCTCTTTTAAGAACATGACAGTCATCATCCTAGAATAGTCATCAATAAATAGAATGAAGTTGTACGCCTCCTTTTGATCATGATCCGTGGATTCCCAAGCTTTCCAAAGGAAAGGGTTAGTAGCAAAGGTTTTACAAATGATATAAATCAAGTACACAATAACTACTAAAATGAATAACCTGAAACGTAATCAATAAAATGTACAAGCAAGAGAAAGGAAAAAAATAAATGCAAACCCCACGATGCTTGAAGCTTCTATTTTTTTCTCTCTACTCCTTCTGAAATGCCATTCTTGATGCTCAGTATTGGTGGGGTAGTGTCTATGACTTGAGAAGCGTCGATAATTTGCTAATTGAAATGGGTGTGCGATCGCAAGATGACTTGAATGCTAGAACCAAATGTACATAGTAATGGCGCACAAGAGCTTGAAATCCTGGATCCTTCAAATGGTTATGAAGGGTTTATTATATAGGAATTGGTGATGATATAAATGGTTGAGATCAATCCCAGAGATAGGGAGATGAATGGTTGAGATTAAAAGGAACTGGAGAGGCCATCAGTAAACTCCACCTCTTCAATTGTTAAAGAGGAGATAGAGTTTGGTTGACTGAAGAGCTAATTGTGAGTTACATTTTTCAACTGAAGAGGTGGGTGAAGTTACCCATGTGGACTGGAGAGATGGGTGGAGTAACCCATGTGATCTGATTGGAGTTATCTCTTTGAAGATAAATGAATATTTAATTCATTTATTTAATTATTGTTTTCAACATGTGAGATAATTGAATTCTTTTTGATTAAGAATTGCTTTATTTGATGAAATTAAATTAATTTAATTGGAAGAATTTAATTAGTAAGTTTAAATATTTGAATTTAAACTATAGGAAATTGAATTTAATTAATCAATTAATGGTAATTAATCAATTAAGGTTAATTAATTAAATAAAATTAATTATTTAATTAATTTTGGGAATTTGATTAGGTGATTTGGGGAATGAATTTAGAGGAAAATAGATGATTAATTAACGATTAAAAAACCATTAATTAATAGATGAAAATTAGTGTTTTAATTGTAAAGTCACAAGCCTGTCCATTTTAGGGTGTCTACATTTTCTCCTCTTTGATGTGATGTGACTTGTCGTAGTGTGTCAAAGATTCTCTATTTTTGCCCCAACTTGCGCTGGCAGTAGTAGGTGTATTTATGCCCCCTCAACAAATTCAAGTGAAAAGTCACAATGTGAGCATTGATTTGTTGAAAATACAATTTCTGAAACTGGGTAGCTGACGGATTTGAAAAATCATTTAAAATGCCCCTGTAATTGACCATCAAAATTTTCGGGGATCGGTAAGAAATTTTGGAGCTCCTAGTGAAATTAGGGTTTTTTTAGAACCCCTATAAATAGCCAAGAGAGGCATTCATTTGTCACATTGTGATCTTGGAGCTCTCAATTTCTTGGTGAGTCTTCTTTCAGTTTATGTCTTCTTTTCTCATGTTTTCTTGTGATGGTGGGCCTTCCTGGCGTGACTCACATATCTGACCGAGTCTGGATGTACCGCAGACTAGCTAGCGTAGGCCGTCCAGTGAGTTTTATCACTTTATGTATCATTAATACTTTGATTTATTGCTTTTTAAAATTAGTACTTTTTTGAGAAATTGCAGTGTGTGCTGCAATCAGTTTCGGTTTTGCCACAATTGCAGTTTAAATGCCGCAATTTCCAGTTAGAAACCACAATTGATAAGTGTGCCGCACTTGTGTATGTTGCATGCCACAATTGAAGTTTGTATGTCACACTTGCTTTTTGTGTTCCGTAATCACCTAAAAGTATCATAGTTGTATTGTTTTATTACCGCAATCAATTTTTTAGCACTATTTGCCTGATGTCTTTGTCTGATCTCTATTTTTTCTTGCTTCTGTTTCTTGCCTTAATGACTGAAACTGATATTTTTTTATTTTTTTATGTGTGCAGTTCACTAGGTGGATTCTACACTGTCGAGAGTCCAGGGCAGCTGGCCTTGTATTCAAATTTCAGCTCATAGAGGATGAGAGGTCAATTCTTCAAGATCTTGGTTTGTACTAGCTTTGCTATATGCCTGAGATCATGACCAATAGGGGTCTGATCTCCGCTCTTGTAGAGCAGTGGCATTCTGAGACATGCACTTTCTGGTTAGCGACCGGGGAGTGTATTGTCACTTTGGAGGATGTGTATCGCATCCTCCAGCTTTTGATCCAAGGCGAGCTTGTGGAGTATTCCACCCGCATTGGTATTGTTTCATTGATCGAGCTTTCTGGATTGCCCCGAGATCAACTTGGGTTGGCCGATGATTATGATATTCCATGGTCTAGATTCAGTTTGGGCCTTGACAGGCTGTCCACTTTACTGGGTAGTTTGATATGTGGCATTTTATGCCCTGATCGTTGACAGCGTGGTTTTTGTCAGCTTCGATACTGTATTACAGAGTATGGTCAGGGATCATACCGTATTTTCTTGGGGTCCACGCATGTTTGCCCACATGCATTTTCATATCTTTTATGCGGCTTACCTTGATGGTAAGTCGCTCGGCTATGTTGTGACCCTATTGCAGATATGGGCATGGGAGCATATTTTTGTATGTCATCCTGTTGGTGCCCGTGTTCTTCTAGCTGATAGGCCACATGTCTTTATGTATGATGGAGCCATTGTCCAGACTCATATGGGTCATTTGACATACTGGCGGCAGCAGTTGGACATGATTACTTACTTCATTTGGAGGCCTTATAGAGATTATCCAGTCTGGGATGGAGAGGACATTCATCTTCCCTTTTGTCACCAGTGGAGGTACCTGATTAAATATGTTACTGATCATGTCCATATGATTTACTTTCACAACACCGATAGGGTGTTGCGCTAGTTCGGAGAGCAGCAGGACGTTTCTGATTCTTATGCATACTTTGCTCGGAGGTTGAGGGACTTTGTTGTATGGGGTGGTGTAGTATCACTTGATGCTACCCGCACTGAGTTTTTAAGCTTACTTCCTGTGGCATGGACCTGGCACTCGGCTACTGTAGACGCAGGTTTGTCTTACTTCTGATTGCTTATGTACTTCCTTTCTGCTCTCTGATACTTTCTCCTATCTCATTTTGATACTTATGTCCTTATATGTGCTGGTACTGATATTTGAATTTGTCTTTTTCAGGAACTACACCTCAGTTTGACACACATTGGGTGCAAGCTCGGCTTGTTGCACTTACAGATGTCTCGCATCCTGTTGCCAGGACCATTATGAGAAGGGCTCGGTGGGTACGACATGGTAGGGGAGGTCGTGATGGAGGGAGAGGTGGTGGCAAGGGAGGTAGGGATGGGGGAGAGATGGTGGTAGGGGAGGTAGGGATGGGGGGAGAGATGGAGGATGGGGTAGGGGAGATGATGG
>MU226743.1:1203791-1237024 GCA_018584345.1 Thuja plicata | reverse complement strand
GAAGTTAGTTTGGATAGATGTGCTCTGAGATTGATCTAATAGAATGGAATGATAGAAAGGATGTTCTTTTTGTATTTTTGGATAGGTATGATTTGATAGAAAGGATGAGTGTCCCAAGTCGCTGCCCTTGTTTCCAATATTTGTCATCATTGCATCTTTTTTTTTTTGTATTTCTGAAATTGTGAACAACATCGAATGATCCAGATCACATACCACCTAGATACCTCCATGACCTCTTGATAGCGGAAGGAGTAGAGTGATTGAATAAAAAGGGAACCTAGTGCGCCCAAATATTGACCATCTGGGTTCATCTATGTTCCTTGTTTGAAAAGAAAGAGAACCAAAAGCATCCAGATATTGACCATCTAGATACCGCTTGTCCTCTGAATTAATCTAAAACAAAGAAACCAAGATAGAACTCCTATGCACCCAGAGTCCATTTGGATAACACTGTAAGCTCTTTATTTTTGAAAGGGAAAGCCAAGCAAACAAGATAGAACTCCTACGCCCCTAGAGTCCATCTAGATAGCATCGTGAGATCTTTTCTGCAACACAAAGGGAAAGACCATAGAAACTAAGATAGAACTTCAAAGCACTTAGAGTCCATCTGAATAGTGCTACAAGCTCTTGATTCTATAAAGAAAACAAGAAAAGAGAAGGAATGTCCAATTCTTTCCCAGGGTTAAGCTTAGATCGTGGAACTGCGCAGCTGCTAGATAAGTGACAGCACCTACCACATTTATCCTAAATCATCATGGCCCTAAAATTGAAGTGAAAATTCAATAGACAACAATCAAATAAAATAAGTCATGATCTATCATAGCTACTCTCCTAACATGGTGGATCCTGGAGTAGTGTAAAAACATAACTGTGAAATATAGACTGACATTTAACCGACTTGACTGACCTAGTCAACTTTTTGGATGGTTCCTTGATGCAGTTGGATTCTCTTGATTGGCTTGACTCTTTGGATAGGATTGATTGGCTTGATTTCTTGAGTGTGTCTGGTTTCAACAATAGATTACTCATTTAAGACTGACCTGTCTGGTTTGAGCGTATCCATCACTGTGTAAGATGATTGATATGATTTGACTAATTGATTGTGATTGTGTTGGAAGCTAATCAAGCTGTGTCAGATGGGCCCAATATTGGTTTGTAAAGCTCATGATTGTGACAATTGATAGATTTATTTGATCATTTTGGCAGCTGATCAAGCTGTGTTAGATGGGCCCAATGTTGATTTGAAAAGCTCATGATTGTGAAAATTGATAGATTGGCTTGGTTGCCAGTTGCTTTTTGATTGATCTGATAGATTGATAAAGTTGTGTCAAATGAGCCCAATGTTGATTCACAAAGCTCATGATTTTGACATTGATTGACTGGGCATGATTTCCCTCTGCTCTTTTGATAATCAAGTTGGTTTTATTGCTTGGGATTTTGCAATTTTTTGAATGTTTTTGATGAAGATCGATTTTCTCTTATTTTTGATCTTTTTAAGATTTTTTCAGGACATTTAGAATCGCCCCCTTGTCTGGTGGACCAGTATTAACCATCGGTAAGTGCTTGGTGCTCAAAGAGGATTGTGCTTCTAGATATAGCTTGGTTAGTCATCTTTTTGCATTTGAAATCTGCTCAAGCTTTTGGAGTTCATTGATGGTGAAGTTGGATTTGAACACTTGGCACCTGTTTGCCAGGTTTTCACCAAGGTAACTACTTAATAGCACCTATTTTCCAGGTTTTCACTGAGAGAGCGATTTTGTTTCTCTTTACTTTTTTTTCTTTTTTTCTTTTTTCTTTTTTCTTTGTCACCGAGGCGCCTGATTGTTAGGTTTTCACCAAGGTAACTTTTGTATTTTCTGATTTTTTTTGGTATTTTCTAGATATGTAGATAGGTGCCTTAACCATAGAGACCTCAAGGGAAATACCTCTTGAGGTGCATGCTATTGATGTAGCCAGGGAGCTGATATCCTTTTGGTGTTGCTAGTATAAATGCCCCACTCTAAGTAGAGCTGACAATGACAAATGGTCCTAGCTAGTTAGGCTCAAACTTTCTGGGTTTGACTCGCTCTTCTTGATTCTTATGATTTTCCACGAGGAAAAGGTCTCCTACCTCAAATGTTCATGGCTTCACCTTCTTATGATAGTTCCTTCTAAGGTGAATCTAATAGCCTTGTAAGTGGTCGAAGGCATGCTGCCTTCTTTCATCTAGTAACTCTAGTTCACTGAGCCTTGCTACTCTATAGTCTTCATCTAAAACTAGGTTCTTTAAAGATATCCTTAGGGATGGGATTTCCACTTTGAGGGGTAATACCACCTCTAATCCATAGACTAGGGAGAAAGGAGTGGTTGTTATAGGTGTTCTCACACTAGTTCTATATGCCCATAATGCGGGACTAAGCTGTAAATGCTAGTCTCACCCTGATTTGTTCACTGTTTTCTTCAGGCTTTTCAAGATTGTCTTGTTTGTAGCTTCAGATTGGCCATTCCCTTGAGGATAATAAAAGGAAGAGAACCCTTGTTTGATATGGAACTATTTTCATAGCTCTTCAACATCCTTATTCTAGAAAGGTGTACCATGATCTGTCAGGATTGTTTGAGGGATCCCGTATCGGCAGATAATGTGGTTAAGCATGAACATTGCTATTTTCTTTCTAGTGATGTAAGTGAGGGGAATTTCTTCCACCCACTTGGTGAAGTACTTTGTGGCTGCTATGGTGTATTTGTGTCCATTTGCTGAAGAAGGTGTAATTTCGCCCACTAGGTCAAATCCCCACATTGAAAATGGCAATGGTGATGTAATAGGATTTAGTTCCTGGGCTGGTGCATGGATGAGGTCTCCATGAATCTGATACTGTCTACACCTTTGTACATGTTTGTGTGGATCTGTCTCTATTGTGGGCCAATAGTATCCCATGCGGATGATCTTCTTAGCTAATTTGTTGCCACCTTCGTGGGTTCCACAAATTCCTTCATGTACCTCATACAAAGCTTTCTGGGATTCCATGGAAGTGAGACATTGTAGTAGTGTTCCATCTAGACTTCATCTATATAAAATAGTTGAGAGGATGGTATACCTATAGGCTTGGTGGATGAGGGACTTTCTCTAGTTCCTAGACAAGTTGGGAGGTAAGACACTATTTTGGAGATAGTTATAGACATCTTGGTACCATGGGGATTCAGGACCAAATGTTGATTCTGTGATGGATGCCTGATGTGATGGCACCAAGAGTTGCTCCACTAGAAACTAGAATTTTGTTTCATTGCCTGGCATATCAATCAGTGATGCTATGGTATCCATCGCATCTGCAGCTTTGTTTTGTGCTTGTGGGACTTTCTCGAAGAAGATGTAATGGAACTTGGTGCATAGCCTTTCCATCTGTGCTCTGTACGGTATGAGATTCTCATCTTTGGTCATATAATCATTGTTGACTTGACTGATAACCAATTGCGAATTTCCAAAGACTTTAAGGTTATTGATTCTCCATTGAATTGCTATCTTTAGACCGATGACCAGTGCTTCATATTCAGTTATGTTGTTAGTGCATGGGAAGTTAAGTCTGAAAGACTTTGGAATTGTATCATGATCTAGAGTGATAAGCACTATCCCTACCCCCGCACCATGGTTCATACACAATCCATCAAAATATAGTTTCCATACCTTGATCGCTAGTTGTAGTGTCATGATAGATTCATTAGGAAAGTCAGAAATAATAGGCTGATGGTCCTGAATGGGTGCCTCTACTAGTTGATCTGTGATCACTTGTCCTTTGATAGCCTTTCTGTCTATGTACTCAATGTTGAACTCGCTCAAGGTCATTACCCAATTCACCAGTCATCCAGTGAGCACTGCTTTGCTTAGGAGGTACTTTAAAGGATAGATATGTGCGATCAACTTTGTTTGGTGACTCAAAATATAATGTCTCAGCTTCTAGGAAGTGAAGACAACTGTAAGGCATGACTTTTCAACTAGCGTATAGTTTAGCTCATATCCAACCAATGTCTTGCTTAGATAGTAGATGGCCCCCTCTTTACCTACATCATCATGTTGTTCCAAGAGTACACCTAAAGCTGACTCTTTCGCTGAGATATATAGAAGCAATGGTCTACCTTGGACTAGTGGTACCAATATAGGAGACTTGAGAAGGTAGTCTTTGAATATTTGAAATGCCTATTCGCATTGCTCTGTCCATATGAATTTGATGTCTTTGTGCAATAGATGTTGGAATGGGTGGCACTTGTCTGCTAGCTGAGCTATGAAGTGCCTGATTGATTGGACCCTTCCTTGTAACCCTCTTAGTTGTCTCAGGTTCGATGGTGGAGGCATGTCCAAGTTTGCTTTGAATTTTTCTGGCTCCATTTTGATTCCTCTATGTGACACTATGAACCCTAGTAACTTTCCTGCTATGACACCGAATGCACATTTCTCTGGGTTTAGACGGACCTTGAATTCCCGCATTCTATCAAAGATTGGTCCCAAAACTTGTAGATGATCCTTTTGAAGTATTGACTTGGATAGTATGTCGTCCACATAGTCTTCCATTGTTTTGTGGATGAGATCATGAAATATAGTTATCATAGCCCTTTGATATGTCACTCTGGCATTCTTTAGACCAAATGGCATGACATTACAACAATATGTCCCCCAAGGACATGTGAAAGTTTTTTTGTGTTGGTCCTCTGGTGTGATCCTTATTTGATTATATCCTAAAAATCCATCCATGAGTGATAGCATTTGATGTCCAGCAGTTAGATCTACTATCGTATCTATGTTGGGTAAAGGAAAGTCATCTTTGGGACAAGCTATGTTGAGATCCCTGAAGTCTGTGCAAATCCGTATTTGACCACTATGCTTTGTAACTGGTAAGTTAGATATCCAGTCCTAATATGGTATATCACGTTGGGTTCACCAAAATGTATGCCTCCTTTCGATCGTGATCCATGGATTCCCAAGCTTTCCAAAGGCAAGGGTTAGTAGCAAAGGTTTTACAAATGATATAAATCAAGTACACAATAACTACTAAAATGAATAACCTAAAACATAATCAATAAAATGTACAAGAAAGAGAAAGGAAAACAAATAAATGCAAACCCCACGATGCTTGAAGCTTCTATTGTTTCTCTCTACTCCTTCTGAAACGTTGTTCTTGATGCTCAGTATTGGCGGGGCAGCATCTATGACTTGAGAAGCGTCAAGAATTTTCTAATTGAAATGGGTGTGTGATCGCAAGATGGCTTGAATGCTATAACCAAATTGACGTAGTAATGGTGCATGAGAGCTTGAAATCCTAGATCCTTCAAAGGGTTATGAATGGTTTATTATATAGGAATTGGTGATGATATAAATGGTTGAGATCAATCCCAGAGATAAGGAGATGAATGGTTGAGATTAAAAGGAACTGGAGAGGCCATCAATAAACTCCACCTCTTCAATTGGTAAAGAGGAGATAGAGTTTGGTTGACTGAAGAGCTAATTGTGAGTTACCTTTTTGAACTGAAGAGGTGGGTGAAGTTACCCATGTGGACTAGAGAGATGGGTGGAGTAACCCATGTGATCTGATTGGAGTTATCTCTTTGAAGATAAATGAATATTTAATTCATTTATTTAATTATTGTTTTCAACATGGGAGATAATTGAATTCTTTTTGATTAAGAATTGCTTTATTTGATAAAATTAAATTAATTTAATTGGAAGAATTTAATTAGTAAGTTTAAATATTTAAATTTAAACTATAGGAAATTGAATTTAATTAATCAATTAATGGTAATTAATCAATTAAGGTTAATTAATTAAATAAAATTAATTATTTAATTAATTTTGAGAATTTGATTAGGTGATTTAGGGAATGAATTTAGAGGAAAATAGATGATTAATTAATGATTAAAAAATCATTAATTAATAGATGAAAATTAGTGTTTTTATTGTAAAGTCGCAAGCCTGTCCAATTTAGGGTGTCTATAAAAGTATCTATCACCATAATAGCTCTTTGTTCTCATTGGTCCACATAAGTCAGTATGGACTAATTCTAGAACAACATTAGATGTGTGGGTTTTTCTCTTGAAACTAGACTTTGTCATTTTTCCTTTTTGACAATTTTTACACATGACATGGTCAGGTTTTGACATGCTTGATAAGCCTCTCACTTTCCTTTTCTTGGTTATCCTAACCATGTTTTCAAAATTCACATGACATAACCTTAAATGCCACAACCAAATTTCTTCATTTCTAGCCAATAAATAAGTGGTCTTAATAACATATAGATAGAATAGGTTACCTTTTGTTTGTTCACCAGTACCGATCAACCTTCTTGTTCCATTATAAATATTTGACTTTTTGTCCTCAAATGCAACTCGGTGACCTATGTTATTTAGTTGTGAAACACTCAATAGATTATAGTTAAGTCCTTTCACCCAATATGCATTTTCACATCTGATCAGATTGTTCAACATGATGGTTCCTTTACCTTCAATTAGACAAGGTGATTCATTACCCATCCTAACTAACCCACCATTATGATATTCAAAAACTTCAAAATTTTCCTTATCTCCAATCATGTGGTGAGTACATCCACTATCAATAATCCAGACATTATTTTTTCTAACTTTATATATGAGTGCAGTTTCAACATACCTTTATTATTTGTCTGAATCATCCTTCATAGAAAAAAATACTACCTCAACATCTTCATCAGACTCGATGTCAGTATTTTCAGCTTTGTTCTCAACCTAGTAACAAGCCTTCTTTCCTTTTTCCTTTTAGTCTTAGTTATATCTTCTATCAAATTTTCAGTTTCTTCTGTAGTCCCGGTCATCACTTCTGGCAAAATTCTTTTCATAAGATCTGTCATTGTTTCTTTCATCGTTTCTCTTGTTAGGACATCTAGCAGAAAAGTGTCTAATCTCTTTGTAATTAAAACAAACCAATGGTAATTTACCTTTGTATCTACCTTTACCTCTTTGCAATCTTCTATCCATTAGTACTTCAATTTCATCAAGTTCTTGTTCATCACTATCACTTTCACTATCATTTCTCATAGTGTGTTTATGAATTGATTTACTTATTTTCATAGAAGATTTGAATGCAAACTCAATAGTTGGTAAGAAACTATTGTCATAGTTGTTCATCTCAAATAAAATCTACCAATCAAACTATCAAGAGTAACATTGTTATTTGTTACTGCTCTCATTTCTTGAATTGCAGATACTCTTATAGCATAAACAGGTAGTAAGGTTCTAAAAATTTTACTTACCACTGTTTCTTCCTCAAGTAATCCTCCTACTCCTCGGATAGCATTAAAAACATCTTTGATTATGCTATTGTACTGAGTGATGTTCTCTCCTTCTTTCATTCTTAGTTCATCAAACTTTCCTCTTAGGATTTCAGTTTTAGCTCTCAGAACATTGGTGTCTCCTCCATGTAATCGCTTGATTTTGTCCCACATTTTATTTGAAGTGGTGTATGATTTGACATCTTCAAATTCAGCATCAGATAGTGAATAAGAAATTTCTATCATCATAGACTTGTGTTCATGTTTCTCTCTCAATTGATCAACAGTCAGAGGTCCTGTCGGTGCAGCATATTCAGTATCCAAGTATTATGTAACATCATTTCCAATACTTGATAGATGGAGTCTTATAATGCTTTTCCATGATGAAAAGTTGTTTTTTTTTAACTTAGGCACATCCATTTCACTCATCTTGTGATCTTTAGCTTGATTCTATAAACTCTCTTCTAAGCACCAAAGCTCTGATACCAATTGTTGGAATAACTAAGAAGCGGGGGGGGTGGGTGGGGGGTGAATCAATGGCCTTAAAAATAATTCCAAAAACTCAACCAAATATATATATCTCAAATATAATTACCATAAAATATTTTAAGTCCTTCAAGATGTATTCCTTTAAGTAATATTATAAAATATAAACTTCTCGGTGAATATATTGTTTATCTTTTTCTAGCCTTTACCAAGTAGCAGCAATTAAACTTAGTGTTTACCGACCAATCTAGTTTTAGTAATATGTAAAGAAAAACATCAAAGAAATGAAACATGTACACATTTGACACTTAGATTTTAACATGGAAACCCTGTTAATGGAAAAACCACTTGGGATGGTAACCCAAAATTTTCACTCTTCTGAAGTGAGCTCGGTGAAGAGCCAACCTTGTTAAAGGTTACAAACACACCTTTAAGTGCAACCTTGTTAGAGGATTCAAAACTAACAGTTTATCATTTGACCTAGAATTCACTACACTATCAACATGGAAACCTTTTGATACTATTGAGTATCTAAATACAATAAGGATGGTTAAATCCCACTCGGTTAAGAGATTTTCTGAATCAATGGTTAAATTGAAACAATAAATGATCTATTCAATAATACAACTTTAACTTGCAGATTTTTAGATCTCTTGTTAGTCCATAATAACTCTCTGATCAATGTTCTCTTCAATTCCTTTTCTCCCCTTTTTATTGTTCTGCTCAGTGAATGTTGTGTCCTCTTTTGCTCGGTGTCTGCATAATTCTTGGCTCTATTCTTCAGCCTGTATGATTAGATATGCATGAAGACTTCTATCTTCACTAGAACTATATTCAACATTCCTCACTTCATAATGAATTCCTTTTCTCTTTATATAGACATGATTTATCCATTCAATCTCCTTGTCTTTCTTTTTCTTGACGTAGATTGCTTCTTGATTCGCAAATCTTGCCATGCAGTGATTTAATCTTTAAAGATTTGATTTAGTTTTCTTTCATAGATTTCTCCTTGAAAATTGTGAATAAAACTCTTTGTTTCTTTAGTTCAACTGATCAATGAAAATAAAGAAATCAATTAGTTAACTCTAAATATAGCTCCTGCCAGCTAAGCATTTTGTCATTTTCTAACTCCAGTTGATTTCAGTCATCAATTCTTAGTTTGCTTGCTAACACTTTCTTAGGTACTACTGATCTTGGGTAACACTATCCGTTGATGTTGTCTGTCCGTTGGGTAATACTGTGAACTTTCCTCCTTAGTATACATTGTGAGATGCTCAGTGTTCTTTGTACATCGGTGTGCACTGTTCGTCGGTGTTTATTGTCACTTGTTGTATACTGATCTTTTATGTATTACCGATAATATAGAATTTGTCTCTTTAGATCTTCAAGTGTTGTGACAATATGTGTATGAGCAATAATAACATATTAATTTGACATCAATGACAATAAAATACAATAAATCAACTGATTTAATGTCTTGTGTTTACTTTTTGCAGCTCGGTGATCATCAACTTATCATCTTCAAACATTCAATCAGTTATAGTTCATCACTTAATAGGTCTGAATTGTAAATCCTTTAGTGAAGTGACTCTTTAATTAGGATTTTAAAACATTTAATCAGGTTACTCCAAATAGGTAAATCTCCTAACAGGGATATAGGTAAATCCCTTAACCAGGTGATCCTTGTAGGGTCTTTCTCTTAACCGGGCATTATTGTAAGCGTTTAACAGGTCTAAGTTCTTAACCAAACATACTTCAGAAGAGTATTTATTTTAGTGATTTCCATCCCCACACATGGTTTTCCCCCAGTTGGGTTTCCATGGGAAAAACTTTGGTGTTATTGTGTTGCATGATTTTGTATGTCTATTCTTATTTATTAAGCTTTTCATGCAATGAATGTTTATTGATGCAAGTGAGTGAATGGTTAATGATAAGTTGAAATTGTTATATTACTGATTCATCCCCCCCCCTCTTAGTACTCTCAGACTTAGTAATACTAAAAATTGGCATCAAATCTTTGGTCCTCTTTGTGGTAAGACTAACAACTTGAGTAAAGATCAAATGATGAGGAAGAAACCTCCCAAGTTTTCCAAGGAAAACTACCTAGCACGGTGTGATAGAATGAAGTTATACCTAAAGGGTATGGGACCAAAATACTGGACACATGTCACAAATAGGTATGTCACCCCTATTGGAACTCTCATTGTAGATGAACTAAAAGAACAAAGGGAGGATACTCAAGCACATGAAGCCATTGAAAGTACTCTATCTGATGTTGAATATGTTAATGTTCATGAACTAGAGACTACTTATGATGTCTAGGAAAAGTTAAAACTTATCTATGGTGAAGATATTCAGGTGAAGAAAGCTAAGGAAGACAATTTTAGAGAAAATATGATGACATGAAAATGGTAGGAGATAATATTGCACAATATAGGCTAAGAATAAAATAAGTGGTTAGTGCTATTAAATGTGTTGGCAGAACTATTGAAGAAGAAGATGTGGTAAGTAAAATGTTAAGAACCTTATTGCCCTCTTATGCCAATAGAGTGTCAACTATAAATGAGTTGAGAACGTTTGATAATGTTACTATAGATGGACTGATTGGTAAGCTTACTGCATTTGAGTTGAATAACTATGATAACAATATTCCAAGAGTGGAAGTTGCTTTCAAAGCATCAGTGTCTAATGTATCAACAAGAAAAGAAAAGAAAAAGTCTTGATACTGATCATATGTCAAGTTATGCCAGGGAACTTGAAGATATCTAGGAAGAAGAAAGGAAACATGGATATTTTGAAGCTCTACTAGCTAAGAGACTTTCTAAAGGGACTGGTAAGTACAAAGGTAAACTTCCACTAAAATATTTCTCTTGTAATAATATTGGACATATTGTTGGACAATGAGGAAGAAGAGTTTGCATTTGTTGCAGTCAAAGAAGATTTATCTGAAGGAGAAAAGACACTAGTTTCTCATATTAAAAATAATGATGAATGTATTAAAGATAGTGTGTGCTCACATCACATGACCAATGATAAGAGTAAGTTTATTAAACTTGATGAATTTGATGGTGGTATGGTTAGGTTTGGTAATAGTACACCTTGTTTTTTTAAAGGTAAAGGCACAGTTTCTTTGAATGGAAAGAGTAATACTGATGATGTCTATTATTTGGATGGTCTAACATATAATTTGTTGAGTATGGGTAATTTATTTCATTTCAAAACTAATGTGAATAGTTATTTGGCTACAAAATTTGAAGATAATTGGTTATGACACATAAGGTTTTTTCATGTAAACTTTGATAGTTTGATCAAAGTAATTAAGACTAATGCAGTTAGAGGATTGCCTCAATTAGTCAAACCAGACAACATGTTGTGTAAAGAATGTCATCTGGGTAAGTTAACTAGTTCTATTTTCAAGATAAAATCCTTTTCATCTTAAAGAATACTTGATTTAGTGCATATTGATCTTTGTGGGCCTATGAGGTAGAAGAGTTATCAAGGTGAAAGATATTTCATATTGTTTATTGATGATTATTCTAGAATGATGTGGGTAAATTTCTTGAAGGAGAAGTCTGATGCATTTAAGAAATTAAAAGCATTCAAAGCATTGGTTGAAAGAGAATATGGTAAGAGTTTGAAATGTCTAAGATATGATAGAGGTGGTGAGTTTACTTCTATAGATTTTTTTAAGTACTCTGAAGACAATAGAATCAAGAGACAAATGTCTACTCTAAGGACACCACAACAGAATGATGTTGTAGAGAGAAGGAATAGAACCATAATGGATGTTGCAAGGATGGTGCAGGAGCACCCTAGTTAACCTTTTTTTTTTTTTGGAATGTATGGTTTCCTTGAAGGTTCTAGTGGCCTTTAGGTCATGTTAGAATCAAAGGTTTCATATTGGACATCTTTTGTAAGACCTAGTTCCAAGATTGGCATTTTATAAGCCTTTGGTCAACTATTGGTCAAATAATGTCCAAAACCTAAATTATACGTTATTTTCATGTTTTACATGATTTGTTCCATTAGGGATGACAAAATATAGGTTTGAACCAATTTTGGTCACTTAGAGTGCAAAATTGCTAAAAAGTTATCAAGCAACTTTGACAACTTTTGTCAAAAATTGTAAAAACCATTCCCAAATAGCTAGTTGGTTTGAAAACTAGATGTAACCATTGGGAATGCCTAAAAAATACCTTATAGGTAGGTGGTAGGAGAACTGATGTAATTTTGGCATAAAAATTAATAAAGATCACCATTTTCCTATAAATTTATGGAACAGTCATTTGGTATGGACAAGTATGAAAGTTTGGCAAGGAAATTATGATAGATTAAGATAGCATTATGAAGTATCTTCCTTTTTCATTTGGTCTCATGTCCTAAACCCCTATACTTTGAAATTTTTTGTATTTTCATTCTTGTTGCCTAGTTTGTAGGCCCTAAATCAGGGTTTCACCAAAAATTGTGCATATTTCTTATTTCCACCATGGGAATCTAATGACCCTTGGTGGAAATCATGTATTGAAAATGTATTTCAAGATTATGTAGGTTTAGTTTGGTAACTTGTAGGGAGCTAGGTTTCCCATGATGCCCTAGGTGTACATGTCCATGTGTGCACCAATCAAGCGATTGAGGACAATCCACATAACTTTCCTTTGGGGATTCACCAAGACCTCTAAATTGGTGTGTAGGTCCTTATGCATGCCCTAACATGATCCAAGTGTTGATTTGGATATTTTTTTCAAGGAAGTAGAACTTTTAGTGCAACTACAGACCTAATTAGGCCTAATTTCCTTATCAAAATGGGTGTCATCCTGTCTTCCTTTCATTTCCATGTTTTGGTGCTTAAATCTAATCCCTTTGGACATAAAGGGTACTTTAATCCCTATTCTGTTTAGAGGGTTATGTGGAATAATTTCAAACTAAGTCCAAATTTCTATCTAAAAGGGCTACAAGCCTAGGTGTAGACACCTAAAACTAGGCAAGTGTCCAAGAATCATTCAAATATGAAAATTTCATCTAAATGCTCTAATTTTCATCAAAATAGATAAAATCAATTTAAAATGGACATTTATCAATCAAATTGGACAAAATAAATCTAAATCAGAGGATTAATTAACCATGACATCAAATAATCAAATATAAGTCTAAAAGGATCAATCAAAATTATATAATTGATTTTAATCAATTAATTGTATAGTTTTAATCTAAAATCAAATTGAACCTATTCATCCCTACATGGATAATTTAATTAATTGATTGAATTCAATAACCCTAATATATTTCAACATGAATTTGAGAAACCAATGGGAATTGATAACACAAAGCACATGGATCACTCCTAAATTTGAATCTCAATCACTCATTTAAAACTTTGAATCTCAATCACTCAAATTTGTCCCTTTGTCCCAACCTTTGAGACAATCATTTAAATTGTCCCCCCATTTGAAACCATTTGAAAACCTCTCACTCCACCATGGCTTAATCATGATCAAGTAACTCTACCCCCTACCCTTGGGAAAATCCTATAAATAGAAGCCATTTTGAGAGCATAAGATATCCAAGAAAATTTGAATGCAAAGCATCACACCTATAGCCATTTTCATAGCAAAATTGAGAGATTATCATAGCATATTAGCATTATGGAGATCATTTTGATTGCATTTGGATCCAACATTATTATCATTTGAGACAATTGAGTTAGATTTAGGCATATTTTTTTATCAATTTCTCATTCTAGGATTGTCACTAGTAGAGATTAAGGCTGAGAGCTTTACTGGCATACTAGTTAGAGAACCATGAGATGATTATTGATTTAATTAAAATTCTTTATCTTAAATTGTTCATATTTTTCCATAGAATTATAACTAAATAAATAAATCTCATGAAGGTGTTTTTCATTCAAACACAAATGGCACCCATCGTGAGGCTTTAGGCCTCTAATTCATCATTTTTCAAAGTTTTGTATGCATTTTTCTTCATCTTTGTGTAAATTTTGTAGATTATAGGATAAATGACGCCTACAGAAGATAAATCACACCTGTAGAATTCCTTCTAATTCTATCTTCATTCTTCTGTTGCCTGTGAAATAAATTGTCATGCTTGTGAGCGTAAAGCATCGCCTTTGACTTAGGAAAAGCTACCTACAAACTATTCTTTGATGCCTATTAGCTTTTATTATGCGTAATTTACAGTCTTTGTAACGCTTGTGATTTAAAGTTTCATGCCTAGCAGCATTTAAAGAACTCTTAAGGCACTGGAAAGTCATGCCTATGTTGTTTTAAATAACGCTTAGAAATAGGTAAGTGACACCTACTAACTATTAAATGTTGCCCACTGATTTCTGTGTTCTTTTACTGATTAATCATTAGATTCAGTTTTCTAACTCTCTGTCTCTATTTTTTCTACAGATGAACAGGCATCCGAAAGTGCAGAAGCCAAAACTCAGGGTTACAAGGGAAATCAAAGAGGTAAGAGCCTTTGAAAAATACTCTAAAGATTTTTATAGTGCTAATATCTTGGCAAGTTTAGAGTTAGAAGAACACTTGTATGAGTATTACATAAAATTTAGTAGTGCATACAAGAAGAAATTTCCCATTCTCAATTGATTTGATGCTTTAAGTTCTTAAAAGTTGATTTTTGCAAATTTTATCAAAAGAACTTATTCGCATTTTTGATTTGCAAGTTTTTCTTCACTTTTTTCTTTTGTGTTGACTAACTTGCTGGTGGAGCCAAAGTGAGAACTATTTCCACTAGGTGAGTAAGAAAAACAAGCACAAAAACCTCAAAAAAGCGCCTAGCCATTGCTAGCTTCAAAAGAGGTATTTTTCTTATCAAGCTTGTTTTCCCTTAACTTGTGGCATTTCAATTAAAATAGTCTAAATAGGGAAAACCATGTTATTGTACATCTTGAACAAAGCATTAGGCATATACTCTCAACTTCTCACAAGTTGATCAAAAATCCAAACATGTTGCATTTGAGGTGGTAGAAAGAAAAGGAGGAAATTAACCACACATTTCAATTCTAATAACCTCTTTGTTAAAAGGTTGAAAAAGAATGAAGTGTTTGGAATAAGGAACAACAATAGGGATATGCTCTTCACTTTTTAAGTGAATCAAATTCCCAAACTTGTTGAACTAAGTTTGATATCTTTCTTTCCTATATATGCTAGTTAAAATAGAGCTTTAGAGGGCCTACCTCCCAATAATTTCCTTACAAGGATGGTGAGAGGGAACGACCCAAAGTGGGAGACAATCGCTTAAGCTATGATACTATCTGACCCACTATAAATAAATACATTCTTCCTTAATGGGAAGGTGACTAAATTGTGTGCAAGCTTCTTCAATTCCTCGAGTAGTCCTTCAATATTGCGCAAAATCATACTTTTATGTGTGTGGGAGGCCCACAAGGGGGTAAAATAACTTGGCATAGTTTAGAACGGAGGTGATCATTAAATACCAAATAAGTAGCAAGCCTACCTTTTAGAGCCAAAGTGTTTAAAAGACAAATCTGACTTTAGGTAGATTGCATGGAAGATATTCTTGTGTTATACTTTTTAAAATGATCGAGAACATACATATTTAGTGTTGTTTTAGGGATATGATGCGAACTTGACATGTGTGTTGCATTTTTATTTCAATTTTCAAGCAAGAATATTCTACAGATCTGATCAGAACTTTAAAACTTTTTAAAATTAAAAATTCTAAGACACAATCTAGATCTGCAAAGTGTCGCTTGTGAACAACTAAATGAGACCTACAAATAGAAAAGTCACACCTGTGACATTTTAAACGACGCCTGGTAGAAATTAAATACCACGTAAGACACTGGAAAGTGACACTTGGAAACTTTTAAACAACACCTATCAACAAGAAAAAGCCGCCTACTCAACTACAGAGTGTCACCTACATAAATTTCAGTTGATGCCTATTAACAATTAAGTCATGCCTACACACAGGTAAGTGACGCCCAAAAACAAAGAGGGGAAAATAGTCGATATTTCCCAAGGGCTTGGAGAAAATTGGATTTCATTCTTGAGTACCCTTTTGGTTTTTCCAACTGCTCATAAGTTTAAACTGGTCAGAATACCTAGTTTTGGACAATTTGCAAAAAAAAAATCATAAGGGATTGATCAATGTAAGTGAGAAACCCAACATTTTTAATGCAATTCATGTCCATGCCAAATTTTACTTGATCTCACTATATTAAAAATATCCTACAATCAGACAGTTCATATCTAAGGTAGGAGCTTCCTTTTCCAAGTGACACGTTCACTTCTTCAAGATCAATGCAAGAACCTATAAGAGAAGAGGAACCAACTATGTCTTTCCCATTTGGAAACATGGACCCCAATCAAATCAACCATGCTAATAATGATATCAATAACAATGGAGATGGTGTGGTTGATAACAATAACAAAAATTGAGGAGGAATTGACCCTAATAACCAAGGGCTAACCAATAATAATAATGGAGGAGGAATAGACCCTAACAACCAAGGATTAAATAATAACAACTATGGGAGAAATGTTGACCCTAATGACGAAGAATCAACTGATGAGAAGGTTAACGAAGCCATGTAAATCCAATTCTTAATTAGAATCATGGAGAAAGTGTTGGATAGAGATAGGGAAAAGTACCCTTTAGACCTAGCACAAGCGGGTCTCAAACTCCCTCATGATTATGATGTCAATCAACTCAAACAAAAAGAAGCTGAAGAAAATCCTATTGATGTCATGAATAAACAATTTAAATTATTCCAAATGCAATTGGACACAATGAAACAAAGTGGGGCTCCTAAACCCTTTTCCATCAAAGCTTTGTGTCCTTTTCCATTTGATAAAACCCTAATTATGGTCCTATTCCCAAATAATGTTGTTTTTTCTAAATACGACAAGTATGGAGGAGCATCTGATCCCCAAGATCATTTAAGGGAATTTTGTGCATTAAGCCTTGATTTTATGCATGATACAACATATTTGATGAGGTTGTTTCCTACAAGTTTAGGAGGCATGGCAATGGAGTGGTTTTCCAAGTTACCCTTCAGCATCTGAACTTTTGAAGAATTGGCCTCCAAATTTGTGACTCATTATTCCTACAATATCAAACATGAGGTTATGATGATAAATTTATGTAATACCAATCAATGAGATGGAGAAGGATTCCAACTTTTCTTGCAATGATTGAGAGCGATATTCACTAGATACCCTTGAAGTGTACCTGAAAAAGAGAAGATGGACATCTTTATTAATAGCTTGACTAATGAGATGAAATATCGGTGTTGTAATGTCTTAGGTATTTTCAAGACCTAATTGAGAACAGGGTTACCATGGAAGAGGTATTGGTTAAAAGTGGAGAACTTAAGCTTTATAAAAACAACAACAACAATACCTCCAATAACAATCAAAATAGAAAAACTCCTAACAATAACCGGTTTTGGATGAGGAATAAAAACAAAGGAGTGGTTAATGATGGATTTGTAAAGGAAAATAATTTGAAGGCCACCTCTTTTAATCTTACAAGAGGATCTGCTCAAGCTAACAATGTGACTCAAGAACCCAAAGTACATTTCAACAACAATACCGAAAATAATAACTTTGGAAACAACCAAGGGGCTAACAAGCCTAAGCCATTCTTTACACCAACTCCTAAAAGGACATTCACACCTTTGGGTGAACCACTTGAGAATGCATTGAGAACCCTCATTTCTAATAATATTATTGACTTACCTAGGGATCACCCATATGAACCACAAATCAAACCTACATGGTGGATTGAGTCTAGTAAGTGTGAATACCATAGGAATCGAGGACATAAAACAAATGATTTCATGCATTTGAGACACGTAGTGCAAGATCTAATTGACAATAGTGTGAATAAGGTAGAAGGACCTCAAAATAATGAAGACCACATGACATTTAAAACTCCTTTCTACAAACATGAAAAGGGTGAATCTTCTAATACTCACAATGGAGGGAACAATGGAAACAATTTGAGAGGCAACAAAAATATAAACTTTTCCCATAGCTATGACAATACTATTAATGCCCTATTCAGAAATAATAGTACTATCAATGTTGTGGTAATCAAAGAACAACCTAACCAAGAGACCTCTAATGTTGTAACTAGGGGGATAGCAACAAGAGTTACCCTACAAGGAAGTGCCCCTAAAATTTTTGGTCCTAATCCAACAACTACTTTGGCTAAACCAACATGTTCTTCAATAAAGCTTTATAGTTTGGTAGATCAACTACAGAAAACTCCAGCACAAATCTCTATCTTGGAGTTGTTGAAACTTTCTCCTAATCACAAAGAGATCTTGGAAAAATCCCTAGTGGAGACTAATGTTCCTATAAATTTGGAGGAAGATAAGTTTCAAAATATAGTAGGACATCTCATAGCTCCTCATTGTCTTTCATTCTCTGAAAAAGATGATATGTCTATTACCCACCCTTAAAATTTTCCCTTACATATAGAAGTGTTAGTCCAAAGGCATAGGGTTAAGATAGTTCTCATTGATTGGGGAGACGGTCTTAATATTTGCACATTGAACCTTGTCAAGTCTTTATGGATATTTGAATCATCCATTGATCCTAAAAAGCATATTACCATTAAGGCTTATGATGAGGAAGAAAGGTCTTCAAAAGGCTTGATTGTTCTACCTATTCAAGTGGGACCTATCAAAAAGATACCATATGTCAAGTTCTTGACATGAAGCTAACTTATAATATCCTATTGGGAAGACCTTGGATTCATGAGATGCAAGTGACACCTTCCACCTATCATCAATGCATAAAGTTTCCACATATGGGTGAAGAGATCACAATTGGAGGAGATTCTAATCCCTTTCAATATTGCAACACATTGAAGCCAAGTCATGAATTATTTATTCCTCACAATAGGGAAGGATTCATCCCTAATGTCACTAATGAAGAATATAAAGAGGAAAATTTGAAGTTGACATCAAATGCTACATCCACCTCAAACCCTAAGCAAACTAACTCCACTACATCAACTAAGGGAAAGGAAAAGATGAGTTATGAGGGTCAAAATTCACATGATAATTAAGCTAAGACTTCTACATTGAAGATGGAAATTTTGAAACCTTCTAAGGAGGAGAGAGAGAATAAGCCAAGAAAGATCAATATCAAAAGATGAATGAAATGATGCATAACTTTGAAAAAAAATGTAGAATCAACTCCAAAGGAGTGGTGGAATATTATGTTTCCCTATTTGATTTACCAACCTCTCCTAGGACACATGGAAAACCATCAAGTGCTCATCCACCTCATAAATATAACTCTCATTTTGTAAGAGAGAGTGACAAATATGCCCTAGAAAAGGAGGACAATGAAGTACTACAATTTCTCTAAAAAGAGGAAGACTCTTCAAATAATCCTATGGAAAGAGTACAACACATCAACATTCAAACCGATCAATATGGAAAAGGGTATCAAATTATGAAAAAAATGGGGTATATGGGAAGAGGACCCTTAGGAGTCATGAATAGAGGATTGCTAGAACCCATTGAACCGGCTTGGAGATCAAAAGAAGAGAAATCTGGAATAGGATATCAAAATAAAGGAGAAAGTTCAAGCCCAATGCATGATTTTCATGAACATCTACACATGGTAGGATCCAAGAGTGAAGATGATTCTGGGGATTATGAGTGGGATTCCCTTTCTGAAGAATCTTTTCATGATAAATAGGTTGATGTTATTCGCACATATGCAACTATTCCCAATGTCACAAGTCAAGACAATGAGCATCAAGGGTTGAATTCTACACAAGTGTCAAGTGAACCTCAAGAATCCAAAATAGGTCAAGAATCTAGGAATAATCAATGGATAGGTTAACCTTGGGTACCTTCGTGGGGGGTGATTCAAACATTTTATTTAATCCACATGCATTATTTCCCATGGAAATCAATGAGGACTCTAGTGAAGGAGATTTTGATCCTACTTCCATGGAACATCTTGAGGAAGCCCATGCCATAGACCTAACTGATACAATGTATGAACCTTCAAATGAGGTCATGTCCCTAAACCATTTTAATGAAAATTTTCCAAATGAATCCTTAGCCTTAATGCACCCCGAACTCATTGATTGGGATTTATCCAAACCAAATGACTTATTATATTTTCGCAATGACCTTGCAATGGCTTAATACCTAAATGCGGTTGAGCCATCTTCTTCCATCAATGAATACAATCCAGACATAATGATAGAGGCAGGGGTCTAACCTCTCAATCGACAAAATAAAATAAAAAGATACAAAAAAATGAAAAGGTCTAGTGGTGAAAACCACCATGTGGCAGTGCTAGAACCTAAAAAAGTAAAAATATCAAATGATTCCAAAGGTGAAAACCTAATTGTGTCACCTAAGGAAGAGAGGTTGGATACCCTACCATAAAATGAAGATGAAAGGTCAGCCACCCTTATTGAACCAATAGAGAAAGTTAACATTGGCACCGAAGTGGATCCCAAATTCATTCATTTAGCAGCATCCTTGAGTCCATTAGAAAGGAAGGAGTTTGTCAAATTATTTCAATCAAAGAAAATTAACTTTGCATGGTCTTATGCAGAAATTCTAGGGTTAGATCCAATCTTTATAATGCATCATTTAAATGTGAGACCCAATGTGAAACCAATAAAGCAAAAATTGAGAAAAATGCACCCTCATGTGGCACTTTTAGTAAAAATAGAATTGGAAAAGCTACTCAAGGTTGAATTCATAAGAGTGAATGCATATGTAGAATGGATATAAAAAATTGTATCGGTCATGAAACATGACAAATCCATTAGAGTTTACATATATTTTAGAGACCTTAATCTTGCTTTCCCAAAAGATGATTTTCCTCTACCTAGCATTGATGCTATAGTGGACTTAACAACGGTTCATTCTATGCTTTCCTTAATGGATGGATTTAGTGGATACAATCAAATTTGAATTACACCCAAAGACCAAGAAAAGATAGCTTTTACATGCCCATGGGGAACCTTTTGTTAGAATGTGATGCCCTTCGGTCTCAAAAATGTCAGAGCAACTTACCAAAGAGAAAGGACCACTATCTTCCACGATATGATGCATACCTTTTTAGAAGACTATGTGGATGATATTCTAGAAAAATCACATGAAAGGAAGGATCACTTACCAATATTAGAAAATATCTTCACAAGGTTAGAACAATTCAAACTGAGACTCAATCCAAAGAAATGTGCTTTTGGGGTACAATCCGGCAAACTCTTAGGTTACATTGTTTCTGCAAAAGGAATTGAAGTAGATCCCGAGAAAGTGAAAGCAATTATGGACATGGAAATTCCTAAGAATATTATTCAAATGAGGTCTCTTCAAGGAAAAAATCATTCTATAAGGAGATTCATTTCCCAATTGGCATAAAAATGCCAATCATTCACAAGGTTTCTACATAAATACACCATTTTTACATGGGATGATGAGTGTGACAAAGCTTTCACATTGTTGAAAACATACTTGGTGAACCCACCCATCTTGAATCCACCTATCAAAGGTAAACCCTTATTACTTTACATATCAGCAACAAAGAAGTCTTTAGGGGTTCTATTGGCACAAGAAGACAATGAAGGAAAAGAAAGAGCCATTTACTACTTGAGTAGAACATTGATAAAATATGAATTGAACTATAGCTTCATGGAAAGGGCTTTCCTAGCAGTGGTATTTTCCTCTCAAAATTTAAGACATTACATGTTGATGCATAAAGTGAATTTAATTTCCAAAATTGATCCTTTGAAGTATTTACTTAGTAAAACAGCTCTAATAGGAAGGATTGCAAAACGGGTGATGGTACTTAGTGAATTTGACATTGAGTATGTGGATAGGAAAGAAATAAAGGGACAAGTGATTGCTGATCAGTTGGTCAAACATCCTTTAGAGTCTACACATCCAATTCAAGTAGAGTTTCCTAATTTAGAGATTGTTAATGTGGAAGAAAAGCCAAGGACCTTATATTTTGATGGATCTTATACTCAAAGTGGTTCAAGGGCAGGCATTCTTTTGATAACACCTCAAGGATACACAATTCCCAAATCTTACAAACTATTGTTTCCTTGTACAAATAATATTGCTAAATATGAAGCTTTGGTCATAGGTCTCAAAATGGCCTTAGAATGGAATGTCACAGAATTGCAAGTTTATGGAGACTCTCAATTAGTCATCAACCAAATCAATGATGAATACAACACCAAACATGAAAAATTGATGCCATATAAAAAGATGGTTGATGATTGGAAAAAATATTTTGTCTTGATAACTTTTGAGAAAATTCCATGAGACAAAAATAGAGCAGCTGATGCAATGGCTACCTTGGCTTCATTACTCCAAATGCCTGATCAGAATGCAAGGTACGAATTCTTGGTGGAAGAATTGGCAAAACCGACATTTGACTTACATGATACCCAAATAATTTCCCTTATTAATGGACATGACTCACCCTGGTATGGACCAATTTATACTTATCTTAAAGACCAAACCTTACCTTTGGACCAAACCCATGCTAAAAAATAACATTTCATATGAAAATCGACTCGTTATACCATCCTATCAAACACATTGTATCACAAAGGTCTTGACGGAATGCTCCTTAGGTGTCTAGAGGAAGAGGGCTTTAAGAGATTTCCACATGGGGATTTGTGGGTCGCATTCGAGTGGATTAAATTTAGCTAAGAAAATCCTTTGCATGGGGTATTTTGGAAAAGCTTAGAGAAAGATGCTTGTCAATTTGTGAAAGTTTGTGCTAAATGCCAATATCATGGAGACATGATCCATGCACCTGCACAAGAATTGCATCCATTTAGCAAACCATGGCAATTTTATCAATGGGGTTTCAATCTAATTGGCATGATTTACCCATGATCTTCTAATGGACATAAATACATCCTCACAGTGATAGAATATTTCACTAAATGGGTAGAGACCATTCCTTTGACAACAACAACAAGAAAATAGATTTCCATATTTATCCTTAATCACATAATTTATAGATATGGTATTCCTCATGCCATCATCATGGAAAATGGAAAAAAATTCAAGAACAAAGATGTGGATGAACTTTGTGAGACATTTCATATTATTCACCATTCTTCCTCCATTTACTATCCTCAAGGTAATCGAAGAGCTGAGGCTACAAATAAGAACATCCTCAAAATATTGAAAAGATCGGTTGATAATTCAGGAAGAGATTGGAATATTTAGATAAACCTGGCATTGTGGGCCTATAGAACTATCATCTGAACACCAACAAGAGCTACACCATTCTCCTTGGTTTATGGAGCTAAAGTTATTTTACCCTTAGAAGTTGAGATTCCATCCCTAAGAGTTTCACTACATGGATTAATCACTGATGAGGATTATAGGGTTGTCCGACTTCAACAATTGGAATTGTTGGAGGAACATCAAAGACAAGCATATGATCATTTGAAGTTATATCAAAATATAATTTCAAGACATTACAACAAGCACATCAAACTGAGAACCTTTCAAGTGGGAGACTTAGTGTTAAGGGAAAACCCTAAAAATCAAGTTGATAGGGAAAAGAAAGGAAAATGGGAAGTAAATTAGCTTGGTCCTTTTGTAATCATTTCTTCTTTTGGAATGGGAACCTACAAATTAGCTGATTGTGAAGGTGATGAGTTGCAAGAGACCATTAATAGCATCCATTTAAAGAGGTTTCATACCTAATCAGATGAAAGAGAATCATAAGAAAGAGTATCATATGAGTTAGCATCTTCTTTGTACATGAGAAAAGGAAAAAAAAAATCCAAAAAAAAGGAGAAAATATTAAAAAAAAAAAAAAGCAGAAAAGATTAAAAAAAAATCAGATTGATCAAAAAGACAAAAACAATGGAAAAGCAGAAAATCAGAAAAAGGAGAAAATTGAGCATGAAGAAAGTTAAACCATTTCAAAATCCCAAAATTGTTGTCTTGGTGAAAACCTAGCAAATAGGCACCTTGATGATAATAAAAAAAAAAAAAGAAAAAGAAAAAATTGAAAACGAGAAAAGTGCCTTGGTGAAAACCTAGAAATAGGTGCCTTGGTAGCAAAAAAAAGAGAGAGAGAGAAAAAAAGCAATAAACCCAAAAGGTGAAATCCTGGAAATAGGCACTTTTTGTTCCCTTAGGTATTTCCTAGTTACATATGTACATATTTCCTTATCACCATCTCATTTGTACACATCTTCATTGCACCCATCATTTGTGCATAAGTCATAACAAAGTCCCTCAGTTGCATTGTCGCATACTAGGTTTCAGTTGCCCATGATTCACATGGTCTCATTTTCACTTGGGGGAAAAGCATTGGTTCTTGGTACAAACAGATTCAGAAGTGCTAAATTTTGGTCACATATCAGAAGTAGATTTGCAGAACTTCAGAGGAGAGATATTGTTGAACCTTTGATGGATATCATTATTCAAAACCAAGCATTCGATCTTGTAAACTTGATCCTTGAACTTCATTGACTTATTTTATAAGGATTAAAAATTGACAATACCTTAAATGATCAGAATGTTTGGAATTCTTATTTAAAATCTTGATGCATTGAAAAACAATTGAAATTTTTGATGATTTTTCATTGACATTTTCAAGTCATGTTATTTTTATCTAATCGATGATGTTTTGACTAGATTGGCGATGATGAAGACATGATGTTTTTCTTGACTTCTGTGTGACTATTTTAAGGAAGATCCACTAACTTGTTTGAATTCGTCTAATGACATGGTCATAAAAGAACCATCGAGGACATTCATATAGGAAGGAGGGTTAACCTTTGTTTGTTTACACAAAAGGATACCTTGTCTATTTAGATCTTCCATATCTTAATACCAAAATCCACTTGCAACATTGAATTTGTTGAAACCGGTATTCATACTCCCATAGTTGGTTATTCAACTATTAAGGGTTGTACTAGTTTCCCAAAGGTTACCAAATGTAATAAAAAGTGGTATTCATATCATCATGATGTGGTCAGTGATGGTTGTACTTTATTTCCGGTCCGACAATGCTCAATGATGAAAATATATCTCTTTTGTAGTTCTTTCACAAAAAGCTAGTGACAATTGGTTGCATTGCATTGCATTTTCATTATAGATTAATTGCATTGTTTCAAGTATTTTTCCAAGTGAAGGGGGTTAATTATTCATATCTTGATTCATATAAAATTTTGGGGGCATTCTATTTTAAATTATCCTTGGTTCAAATTGATGATGTCAGATTATCTTTTGCATTCATTTATTCATTCATAGCATTAATCATTATCTTCATATCAGAAAAAGAAAGAAAAGAATCATTAATCATTAATCATTTGCATACATTTAGTTAAGGAGAGCATTTCATATCAAAGTTGCATACATCAAATTCAAAAAAAAAACATAGTTGCATTCATTATATCATCTCATTTAAATCTATCTATATCTATACATTCAATTATTGCATTGCATCCATACATGAAATCAGAAAAACATATCAACATAATTGCATAAATCATTTGCATCTATCTAATATATATCATACATAAGATAAACTAAATCCATAGCATAATAAGAGTAAATGCATCCATAAAACATCATATCAATATGTATATAAAGATATCTCACATCGCGACATCAACACATCAAAGAGAATCAAGGAAAGTCATCATATAACTGTCCATCAAATCACGATCCATCAAATCTGTATATCAAGATACAATATCATCAAAAAAATGATACATCAACAAAGTCTTGATCAAATCAATAACATGATACATGATACATCATCAAAAATGTGGATCAATATCCATATATCTCAAGACCCAAAAGGGGCACCTAATCCATCACATGTCCCATCAGAACCTATGTCACCTGATATGTCTTATGTAGTGTGTGGTACATGGGTGGTGCTCACAACACTAGGCATCTATGCCATCATAGTCATAAACTACTACATCATAGTGGCCACCTAATCTAGTCAATCAAAAACTGCTATCATACCTATTTGTAATGTTCGCACATCCTGAGTCAAGGCATTTATCGCCTGCAGAGCCTGTGGTACCTATGGTGCCTGAGGAACCTGAGGAGCCTGTAATCCAACCTATGGTGTAACTGATATCTAAGGAGGCACCTGCTATGCCAAAATCTATCCCTATATTGGAGGAACCTGCTATGTCTATACCTATGGAGGAGCCTGTGCTCCTGGAACCTGTCTTGCAACTTCTATATGAGCCTGTCGCCCAACTCTCTATCTCTGCTGCCCCCATGCTATTGCTAGTCTTGGTTGTACCAAACCAGGTACATGTCCCTATCGAGCCTATATGAATCCCCTACCCCTTACTCTGATATGTCCACCCTATGTCCAAGGTCCTACCTGTCCTCTTCCAATCACCCTAGGAGCTCACTGAATTCTAGGAGCTCATCGTCTCGGCCTACCACCACCACCACCATCACCTCCATCCCTGCCATCATCATCCAAAGTCTCATCCACGTCTGGGATAGGCTCCATCGGATCAGTAAATCTCATAAATCTATGCCTGGAGAACCACTCTCTATACTCCATGGACATCCCTGCATCTACAACATGATCCAACATATCCCATCTGATAAATATCAAACTATTGATCTCATAATAGGCATACTAGAAATCCACCTGTGCACCCCACATTGACCGCTCGACATGTACTTGTGCATATAAGGCCATACCCTGGGGTATGTCTTGAACTTGGCCATACTACCTAGAAACTCATTCAAAATAGAATTTATCAATCACAAGTAGTGATTGACCAATCATCCACCTTGGAGAAAACATATAGGGGATCTCATCATCATCCTCCCACCAACCCTCACATCCCAAATATGGTCTCCATACGACCTAATCCATATTGTCAATCATCTGGCACCACTACTCTAGTTTTCCCAGATGATGTTGGACAACTATCCCACCATACAAGAATGTATATGGACACTTGTGGCATCGAACATGTCCTGCTATCGGTCAAGTAATGGGTATATGCTCCCATATCCATAACTATAGAAAAACTGCACCAGCAGACAATGATGCACTAGCCCTGTATACAATCTCATGTAAATCATGGTATAGCTATGCCAAAACACATGATCCCCAATCAAAACTCCAAGGATGTGCAATCAAATCCTTGAGTATGCGGCCCCATCCAATGGAGAATCCTTGACCTCATCGATCAGGAAGTAGTAACCTCCTATAACAGCACCTAAAAATGTTGACAATGTCAAAAAAGAAGAAAATTGCACCCATGTAATAGTATCATCTCTGATCGTATCATCATCGAAGATGCATCTGCAAACACTCCCATCATAAAATTAATTATAATATACTTTTTCTCCACAAGTCGGGATGTGGAGTAGTCTGTATACATCCTCAGGAGTGAAGGTCATCCCACCGAGTGGTAGGTGGAAGGTGTTGTGGTCAAAGTGTCATCGCTCAGTCACAACTATCAATAGACCCCGGTTCATCTGAAACTGAGGGATGTCTAGCAGGAAACTCAGACTGCAAAACTCAATAACATGAAACTCTGGATCAGTCAGCTCCTGCGCTAAATCTAGAATCCATGAAGCTAAATTCCATACATACAATTTACGGAAATGTGCCTATTTTGAAAATCAAGGGAATTATATAGGTATTTTTCTATAAGTGGATCATCCTACATCAATTAATCTAATTCAATCAATCTTTCCTCTTTTTGAGCGCAATCAACTTATTGTTCCTAGCTCTAGATCTTGAGGTGGGACCAATATGATTAGTTATCTATCCTATTAGTTTTTCTATCATATCAGATTGACAAATCAAACATTCATTTTTATGGTTATCCTCACATCCTAATCACTTGTTTTCATTACTCCAACAGATCTATCTATCTTGGAAATCAATTATTTAATCCAGATATTCAATCAGCGATCAGTTTGAGGGTTTCAAATCAAGTTTTCATCACGTTTTACTATAGGCGTCACTTGGCTAAGTATGCATAGAATTTTAACCTACGCGTCATTTCAAACATCATACATGTTATTTCATCTATTAGAGGTGTGACTTCATCATCTAGGTGGCATTTCATCAACCTAGGTGTCACTTAAGATTTCCTAGGAAGCATTTAAATCTTAAGGGTTTTTTAAGCAGCATTTCAAACATTGTTTGACAATTTTGACCTGGCTAATAGGCGTGGTTTAACTACTTCTACGCGTCATTTCATAGCACGGAGGCAGTGTTTTACTACCCTAGGCATCATTTAAAAGTTCCTAGGCATCATTTTGCAAAAAATACTCTAAAAAGCATAAAAAATTGTCATAAATGCTATCATAAACATGCACTAAATACACTAGGAAGGTCAAAACCACTTACTAGAGGTCTGTATTCTAAGGGTCTCTGATACTAGCATCCTCTCTTGAACCACTGCTCTTGAATAGGGACCACCATCGATGTCAATGTCAATAGGATCAGAGAAAAATCTCTATAGTAAAAAGTGAAAATGAATAGTAAATTTGGGTTTTTCAACCTCTTTAAGCTATTTGACCTAATTTTTGAAGAGATTTTGACCCTTTAGACCTAATCTGCATTTCTTCACACTTGGGCATTTGTTGTGACCAAGATCATCATTATTGTTTTAAGAAATGAAAACATATTGGATCTATTTTTTATCAATTTCATCATTTGGAGATCAATCTATTTCATTTCTGAGGGGGCATGATTAGAGTATCAAATCAGGGTTCTACATCAGATCAAATATCAAATCTGGGGCATTGAAAATTCAAACTTTTATCAGTGGGGCATTCTGCATCAGTTTCACATCAAATTCTACATCTATCAAATCAGGGATTTCACATCAGTTTCTCATCAAGTTTTGCATCACTCAATCAAGTATCGAATCAGTGATCAGGACATGCAATTTTCTTTGAATCAATGCGCTTTGCACATCAATTCAAAGAGGGGCATTTGTAGACACCTAAAACTAGGCAGGTGTCCTAGAATCATTCAAATCTGCAAATCTCAGCTAAATGCTTTAATTTTCATCAAAATGGATCAAATCAATTTCAAATGGACATTTATCAATCAAATTAGACAAAATCAAGCTAAATAAAAGGATTAATTAACGATGACATCAAATAATCAAATATAAGCCTAAAAGGATCAATCAAAATTATATAATTGATTTTAATCAATTAATTGTATACTTTTAATAAAAAATCAAATTGAGCCTATTCATTCCTACATGGCTAATTTAATTAATTGATTGAATTAAATAATCCTAATATCTTTCAACATGAATTTGAGAAACCAATGTGAATTGAGAACACAAAGCACATGGATCACTCCTAAATTTGAATCTCAATCACTCATTTTCATCTTTGAATCTCAATCACTCAAATTTGTCCCTTTGTTCCAACCTTTGAGACAATCATTTATATTGTCCCCCCATTTGAAACCATTTGAAATCCTCTCACTCAACCATGGCTTAATCATGATCAAGTAACTCTACCCCTATCCTTGGGAAAATCCTATAAATAGAAGCCATTTTGAGAGCATAAGATATCCTATAAAATTTGAATGCAAAGCATCAAACCTATAACCATTTTCAGAGAAAAATTGAGAATAATTGAGAGATTATCATAGTATATTATCATTATGGAGATCATTTTAATTGCATTTGGATCCAACATTATTATCATTTGAGAGAATTGAGTTAGATTTAGGCATATTTTGTTATCAATTTCTCATTCTAGGATTGTTACTAGTAGAGATTAAGGCTGAGAGCTTTAATAGCATACTAGTTAGAGAACCATAAGATGATTATTGATTTAATTACAATTCTTTAGCTTAAATTGTTTATATTTTTCCATAGAATTGTAGCTAAATAAACTAATCTCATGAAGGTGTTTTTCATTCACACACACTAGGAAAGGCTTGACATAACAACCATGATCAAATCAGTGTACATGGTGAGTAGAATCACTAGATTCTTGTCTTAGGGACCTAAATAGACCAAATCCTTAAGCATAGGTCACCCCTAGTCCTTGGAGTCATTTTATGGGGAGTTGTTGAAAGTTTGGTGTAAGTGCCTAGTGACCAACCATTTGGAGTTGGATTGAAGACTTGGTAGAACCTAGTGATTAGGTTTCCCTATTGGGAATAGGTTGTGATAACCTATTAACAATTCATCTCTCCACTTGTGATAAGTTTAGAGGCACCTTTCCTTTTAGAACACCTAGTTGGTGGTGTATCTCTTGAGTTTGAAGATTTGAAGCTTCAACTTGTCTTTTTGGGACTTCTGGCTGCCCACTTTGCATCAAAGGACTATGTTGATTAAAGGATATGTATCAAATATGTACTAGAGAGAAGAAATCAGTATTTTTTTTTATACGCTAAACTAGGTGCAAGTAAAGAAAAGGAAAAAATAAGATGCCCTATGAGATATGGTATGGTCACTGACTTAGTGTTAAGTATTTCAAAGTCTTTGGTAGTAGATTCTACATTAAGAGATATGATGACACTGGAAATTTTGATCCTAGGAGTGATGAAGGTATCATTTTGGGTTACTCTACTAAGAGTAAAACATACAAGTGTTTAAATAAAAGAACTAACAATATGATTGAAAGTGAAAATGTAAAGGTAGATGAATACCCTGAAAAATTTAGTGATTCAAGAAAGAATGTAATAGAGGATGACTGAGAGATTGTGTATATTGAACCATAAGTACAAATACCAGTAGATCAAAGTAATGAAAGAGAAGTGATTCAACAAGTAGAAGAACAAGCTCCTAGACCTGAACCGGTGATACCTAGGTATGTAAAGATGAATCATTCAATTGATCATATTTTAGGCGATAAGAATGTAGGTGTTCAAACAAGAAGAAATCTTAGAGAGAGTACTTGTTTAATTTCCAAGTTTGAGTCTAAAATAGTGAAGGAATACATCAAGGATGAGGATTGGGTAAAATACATGGAAGAAGAACTTGATCAAATAAAGAAGAATGATACATGGGCACTTGTCCCTAGACCTAGAAATAAGAATGTGATTGGTACCAAATGGGATTTTAGGAATAATATGAATGAAGATTGAGAAGTAATCATAAACAAGGCAAGGCTTGTGTGTAAGGGATATGCACAAGAAGAAGGATTAGAATATGGAGAGAATTTTTCTCTAGTAGAAAGACTGGAAGGGGTAAGAATTCTACTTTCTTATGCTACTTACAAGAAGCTCAAATTATTTCAAATGGATGTCAAGTAAACCATATTGAATGGAATTCTTGAAGAATAAGTCTACATAGAGAAAACTTATGGCTTTACATTGACAAAGGAAAAGGACATGGTATGAAAGCTAGAAAAGGCACTGTATGGACTAAAAGAAGCTCCATGAGAATGGTATGAAAGTCTACATTCCCATATTATTCAAATTTGTTTTGATAGAACAAGTGATGATAGTAAGTTATATCTTAGAATTGAAGGAGGGAAATTGTTGTTAGATGAAGTTTTTGTTGATGACATAATCTTTAGAGGTAATGATGAGATGAGTCTAGCTTTTTCTAAGGAGATGAAGAAGGAATTTAAGATGTCACTTAGTAGAGCAGATATATTCACCAAGCCATTACCTAAGGATACTTTTGAGTACCTTAGAGGTAAGCTAGGGGTTACGCCCCTACCTGAAAAAAACTAAGATGTTGTAGGTGCATCAATCTAGTGAATTTATTGTCATATTTTTCACTATGGATTGATGTTGAAGGGACTACTCCTTAGGAGTAGTTGGATAGCGAATATGATAGTTGAAGCAGATGATGTATTGGTCTTATTGTGTCTTTGGAATTATTGTCAAAGGGGGAGATGAACAAGAGGTGAAGCATTAAAGGGGAGATGACTTAGAGAGAACCTAAGATCAAGATCAAAGAACAAAAAAGATGTATCAGCTAAGGGGGAGTAGTTTTCAATTTTTTTTTGGTATCTAGATCAACTAGATGATTACTTGGTATTGTTGGTGTTTCCATTGATTCTAAAGGGGGATATTGTTAACATAACAAATGTTGAGTCTATTGAGATGTTATGTGTTTGGTAAGATGCTTAGTTAAGTTTTTTATGTTGTCATTGATGTCAACTCACTGTTTGCTAATGTTTTTATACTGATCTATGTTAAGGAGATTGAATATAGAGTTGTAGAGAGAATTGGAGTGTGCGATCATATAGAATGACTAAGTGACATATCTAGATTCTATATCTATGACCACAAAGATTTATCTTGTGTATAGAGTGGGTTATGATTGGTTGTAGTTTGACAGGTTAATAGGAAGAACAAGATATTGCACATGAAGAATGTTTTGATTATTGTATCAACATTGTTTGATTATGATGTTATGGTCATAATATGTGTATCTTGGATATGTCATGAGGTTGATTTTATGACTGCATCATGCACTAGTAAATTTCACCCTATTTTTCAACGAGAAATAGTCAAATTTTCTACATGAATTGGTCAAACAGGCGACCAAAATTGTCATCGCTCTTTTTGCGTTGATTAAGCGACAATAGAACATATAGTCAAAATTTTGACCGTACCAGTGGTCAAATTATCCACTGAATCAATCCCTTGGTACTAGAAGAATAAGTCATCAAATGCATAGCATTCACGTCGAATATACTAATGTAAAGGTTGAAATTGAGACCATTAGCCAGTAGAAATATCCACCAACATTTGTCGAAATGGCCATCGAATGCATAGTGTTCTCGTTGAACTCACTAATATAAAGGTCAAAATTGAGACCATTCACTATTAGAAGTATCCACCAACATTCGTCAAAATAGTCGTTGAATGCATAACATTCTCGTTGAACTCACTAATATAAAGGTCAAAAATGATACCATTGGTTAGTAGAGATATCCACCAAAGTTCATCAAAATCTCCGTCAAATGCATAGCATTCTCGTTGAACATACTAATGTGTCTAGGTCAAAAAATTGACCAATACTAACTTTTGGTTATAAAAAAATGCGACCAGAAATGTGACATTTAGAAGATGGCATTGTTGACGATTTGAATTGGCAGGTTTGGGAGGAAGGCCTTGAAGACTAGGAATCCTGGGCACATGATGGGGAGCTTGAATTAGATGCATTTTCTCAAAAGAAGGGTCCCATGGATGAGCAGGAACCACCTCTTGAGATGTCGATGCCATTATTACCTTTCTAAAAGGAGTGGCTAACTTGGAGTCTAAAGTAAGAATAATATAAATTTAAAGGTGGCATGCTTGCTACAGATGAAATGGGAATGCGAAAAACAATTCAAGCAATATCCCTTTTTCTATGTAATCATGACCTGCAACTGAAGGCACCTCTTACTATGAACTCATCTAAGGTGTCAAACATTGAAGTGGGGTCCAGTAGAAAATCTAAGGTTCTACCTCAGATTAAAACCACACTTGTTGTTTGTCCAATGGTAGCAGTTATCCAATGGAGAAATGAGATTGC
>MU226743.1:1183716-1197432 GCA_018584345.1 Thuja plicata | reverse complement strand
CTTCTTCAATGCTTATCCACTGTCACAGTGGTATAAAGTGATAAAAAATAATGATTCATATGGTTTATGAAAAGATGGTCAGATTAAAAGATGTAAATCTTACCCACTGATATGATAGTCAGCTACAAGGCTACATTGTATGTAACAAGAGGTGTCATATTGTCTTTCAAAGAGATGGATATGCATGGAACATATCTAGTTATTATATTTCTTCAACATTTCTTCATTTCATTCACCGCATATACCAACTAGGGCATCGACCAAGAAGCAACTTTAACACTCTACACAGTTTCGAGTGTTTGGTATATGCACAAACATTACCCTAAATTGTCTTTCAACCTATGACATTGGAAATCTCATGGCAAAATTACAAGTTAGGGACAGACTTCATATCAGAGCTGAGGATAATGGGTTTTGAATCCTGGTCTGACAGAGTTCAAGTAAATTTAAAACAAAACTAGATAAACAAAATCAAATGGATTTAATCATGTGACGGAAACAGTCAAAGGTATTTGTTTATTCCACACTGACTGTGTATGATGAAGACCAGTTAATTAAATGGAAGCTAACTGTGAATACATCAAAGGGATTTAAAATGAGACATTAATGCTTCTACTAGTTTCGTAACACACAACATACAGAATGTTCAACCACATACCCGATGCTGTAGATACATAATGAATCTTACAGCCACATATGCCAAATAGATTAACAAGGTTATTAAATCCCTCTGTTCATTAACGTGTTGATAACATAAAAAGATGGAATATGCTATTAACCTCAGGTGCTGGATATGCTGCTAGCATAGGGTCTAGCTCTTCATGATATGGAATAAGATTCATTCCTATATCCCTTGGTGTGTATCTTAGAAGATGGAAATCCTTCGCGCGCTGCAGTCCTCCTTCGCGTGCTGCAACACTTCATATAATTTTCCCTAAAAAATGAAATGAGAATTGAAATCTTTTTTTTAAAGTTATATGCCCGAGTTTGTCGATATTTTTATCGACATGGTATTGGTCAAAATATCTGACCAACCTAAACCTTTTTAATTAATGGTTGATAATTTTGGTAGAAAAATGAGGTCAAATGTACTAGTGATGGTTTGATGATCGGAAGGAAAAGTTTCAACTGAAAGAAGGTTGTTCAACAAAGAGTTAAAGGTGTTTTTTAGAACAGTCAGTTAGATCCTTGACCGGTGGTGTTGCACCATGTTGCTGTAAGTGTTTATGTGTTTGAGGGATCATGGTGTTTTTTCTGATCAATGAGGATTTTTGAGTTGGCATGTTTGTGATTGTTGAGATCAGATTTATTGGAGGTTGTGCAAGAATATGTTTGACTTTTCTTTTTCAAATGGATGTGCGATGAATTAGAAGGTGGACCTGAGTTTGTTAGAAAGTGTTCTAGGTTTGTAACATGTTTTAGGGCTAGCTCATTGAGCGGGAAAGATTGTAAAAACTTTTGTAAGGCGGTTATTTTCCCTAAAGTAATTGTATTGTATAAATATGTAAAATGTTGAGAAAGACAAGTGTAGATTGTGGAGGGAGAGGTGTCATCGAGAGAGAAGATATAAGAGAGGAGATTGTCTATATATGTAGTAGAGATTGAGCTTAAACTTGATTTGTATTATCAAATGAAGTGCTACTTTCTTAGATCATTTACTTATTGATTCCTAACAACTTCATCAAGCTAAATCCCTTAATCGGGTATATCTTAATAGGTCTAAATTGTAAATCCTTTAATGAGGTGACTACTTAATTAGGGTTTGAAATCCTTTAATTAGGTTACTCCTTAATTAGGGTTTCAAATCCTTTAATTAGGTTACTCCTTATAGGGTAAATCTCCTAATAAGGCTATAGGTAAATCCCTTAACTGGGTGACTCCTAACAGGGTCTTGCTCTTAATCGAGCATTATTGTAAGCTTTTAACAAGGCTAATCTCTTAACCAAGCATACTTCAAAAGAGTGCAGATTTTAGTGGGTTTCATCCCCACATGTGGTTTTCACCTAGTTGGGTTTCCATGGGAAAAACTTTTGTGTTATTGTGTTTCATTATTATGGATGTTTATTCTTATTGCTTAAGCTTTTCATGCAATGAATGTTTATTGATGCAAGTGATTGAATTGTTAATGATAATTTGAAATTGTTAGATTAATGATTCACCCCCCTCTTAGTAATCGTATACCTGATAATAATAACAAATGTAAGCTTCCAACTCATCAAACACATAATCATAGATCATCCTAAGGAATCATGAATGTCAAATAAAAAATCAAATCCATCACACTCATTGGATTTGTCAGTATTTCATTCTAAACCTCAAGAACACTACTACCCCCCAACTGAAATACTTTTAAATGCCTTGCAGACCACAAGAATCACAAATAATTTGAATGCTAGACACATTTTTGTGTCCTTAATACATTCCCAGTTGTGCAACTAAAGATCTCACCTTGAGTACATGCATGAAACCATTTTTGCAACTCTGTTACACTAAAAAATAGTAAAATAAACAGTCTTCATCAGTGACATCATAACTTGATCAAATCATATTGTCAACAATTGAAAATTGACATGATCCATGTAGACAACCTCTAAATCATCTCATTAGGTGCACAACTCCTCATCTTCATTAGAATTCTTTTGCCATTCTTCTGATCATCTTGTGTTACTAGAAAAACTACACAACAAACATCCAAACTACATAATAGACATGTTGACATCAATGAAAACACATCCAACTTGCCAAAAAATCCTAGGTTTAAGGTTTCATCCATTTTACTCTTATTCTTTCTCTATTCTACAGATTTCCCATTTTCCTTGTCAACTTTTTCAATAGGGGATTTCTATATGGTTAAACGAGAGTTCCTTTGGGAGTTTTTTGCGTTAATTTTTGAATTTGATTTTTAAATTCATGGGATGCACTTTTAAAATCCCTTCCTCTTCCTTAGAGGAATCCTATTTTAATTTATATTTATTATCTTTGTCCTCATCTGAGGATTCAGATTCCTATTTTAAACTACCGCCATGTTTAGTTGACTCTCCCCTTAATCTTAATTTCCTACCCCATGACCTAGGTTTCTCTGTTCAACCCTTTTAATCTCTAAAAATTCTTTCCAAGTTATCCCAGGAAAATAAATTTTCAAACTCCTTTCAACAAGAAATGCAATCAAATAATGGTGAGAAACCAAAGCATCACTACCTTTTGAATTTTTATAGCCATCTTTGCCAAGAAATTTTCCAAGTAATCAGGTACATTGATAATTTTTCCATGGTGGTGGCTGAGAAATTTGAAATGGTAGGCATGTAAATTTGAAAACCTATATTCAAAGGTAAAGTATAGAATATTATGAGTCACAACCACCACTCATTTATGGGGTAATGAGAGCCTCCTAAATCCTTGTTTTGAAACCTCTAGATAGTCATCCCTTGGCCTTATAAATTATTCTCTAGTTGAAACTGCATCTTGAGTCGCTACATACTTCTTCACTTCTGTAGATAACCTTGTTAAATATCCAATAGATATAATGGTGGCATCAGCTTTCAACCCTTTCACGATGGACACTCCATCCTATAATGAGAAGGAAAATTGAAGAACAATGTCTACATTAAAATTTTTAAGTTTATGCAAATATTCCAACCATTTTGCATTGATGAATTCTTTCTTGCATTTTGTTTATTGTCAATGAGTGTATGATTTATAGGCTCACTAAAAATATGATCACCCCCATTTAAAATGACTAGGTTGATTCAAGATTTATTAGATTTTAGCTCTGAATAAAGTAGGGCTATTTCAATTGACAAGGATTTCTTCAACTCAAAGACTACTCTCATAGACTTTGCAAAACAAATGACACACAAGACTCATTGTAACTAAGAATAACTCATAGCTCTTTATGATCAATTAATGAATTAATACGATTACTTGGAAGAAAGAATCAACTCATACTAATTTTCACATTAAATCATCATGCATAAGTAATACATATTAGTTACAAAACATTCAAATCCCCCCTAACTTAATATAAAAAAATGGGTCCGCATGTTTGAGGTGGATGGTTTGGAATATAATGTGACTATATAGAAATACACATTGAAAATATTTAATATAAAATATAGTAATGATAATTATGGACATTAATGTGATACAAGATTAAAATTTATAAAAATGATTATCACATGCCTTACTGAATTCGTATTGCAATCATTAAATAGACTTGGATTATAAACACGTGTGAGTGATAAGTCGAGATGAAGATATTATACAAGTTCCTGATCATGAAAGGTGACAAAGAAAAATTACAAGAAACCATGAATTTGTGTTAGATGAAAGGCCCATAGGGATTTGTAGGGTTATTAACTAGCATTTCCTTATAAAGGAAAATTATTTACTTCATGATTAGAAAATGTAGGATTTTCCATTTTAAGATTGAGCATCTGCAACCTCCTTTTAAGAATTTGCAGGAAGATCAGAAAATGTCTCCTGACAAAAACTATGCAAAACATCTTCTCGAACATTTAGTTTATTGGAAATTTTGAGTCCATTGACCAATAATCAAAATTTAATTGGATATATATCCTACAACTACATTGAACCATTAATAAAAAATTCATCTATTTCATATGGTCCAAGTGAATGGGTTTGAAATTTCCCTTGGCGATCCTTTGGTCAAGAATCAAAAAGAAGTGTCCAATCTCCTACTTGGTATTTTCTAGATTTAATGTTGTGATCATGTCATTTTATCCTTTAGGAATAAATAATTTTAGTTCTATTGAATCCTCCTTTCCTTAGTTCATCTATTTTATTCAATTGTAGTATCCTCTACCTCTGTGAGTCTCGTATTTTTATGCCAACCTCCAAATTTGTCCTGAATGTTTTGTGTTCAAACTCTACAGGAATAAAAAATTTTGTTCCATAGACCAATTAAAATGGTGTGAATCATGTAGTTGTTCTTTATGTGGTTTGGTAAGCCCATGCTAATTATAACAATCTTGAGGACTAAAAAATTTTATGGAGTGTCACTATTTTTATTAAAATTGCCTCAATATCTATATTTGACACTTTTTAATGTCCATTTTCTTGAGGATGATATGGGGTATATTTATTGTGTTTGAGCTTATACTCATTCATGAGTGCTTGTATAAGTATTGAAGTAAATGGTGGTCCTTGATCTGAGATAATGTCTCTTCATACTGCACACCTAGTGATGATTTCCTCATAAAGGAAATTCGCAATCGTGTTGTCTCATGCATGTTTCATTGCTCTAACTTCCACCAATTTGGTTAGATAGTTAGTGCAAAAAAGTATGTATTCTTTTTTATTTGTTGAGAGATCTATTGGGTCCATGAAATGGATACCCACTTATCAAATGGTTGAATAACTAGTTGGGGTTGAAGAGGCATTTCATCTTACTTTGTTAGATTTCCCATCTATTGACATCTATCACATCTCTTGGTGTAGTTAGTTGAATATGTGCCTAAAGATGGCTAATACTATATTGTGTTAAGGACCTTCATGGTTGTCCTTTTAGCTTCAAATTTTCCTCCACATGGCTCATCATGAGAAGCATGCAAAATATCATAAATTTCATCTTCTCAAATACAACATCTCATAACATTGTAGAGTCCTGTATAGAATAAGTACCCTAAGATCCATGAATAAGAGAGACTCTTTCCTGAAAGATTCCTCCTCTCTCTAGAAGAGAAGTGTGGAGGTATTTTTCTTGTCACCAAATAGTCAACAATATCTACATACCAAGGAGATTGATTATTGATTGAAAATAGGTGCTCATTAGGAAAAGAGTCATCTATAACAAGTTCCTCTCCTGCATGAGTTAATCTAGAAAGAAAAATTTCAACTACATTACCTCTTCTTGATTTATCTACTATAGTGATATCAAACACTTGAAGTAGCAAAAACCATCAAAACAATCTACCAATTATAATAGGTCTATTGATGAGGTAATTAATTATTTCATAATTTATATGTATGAATAATTGATACCTTATTATAGTACCTAAATTTATTTATGGTGTAGGCAATTGCCAACATCTCCTTTTTGGTGACAGTATAACTTAACTCAATAGAGTGAAGGTTTTTAATAATGTAATAAATAACATATTCAATATTACCATCTTTTTTTCCTAGGACAGCTCCCATGACATGGTCATATGCATTAGTGTGGATATGGAATGGTAGTGTCCAATTTGGGCCTCCTAATATTGGTTCCTTGGTCAATACATCCTTAAGCTGTAAAAATGCTTCATGACATTCTTGAGTCCAATTAAACTCAACATTTTATGTTAGTAATATATAAATAGGCAGATATCTTATTGAAATATTTGATGAAACATCTATAGTATCCATCATGCCCAAAAAAATTCCTCACATATTTTTTCTTACAAGGGATGGGCAGATTTGATATAACTTCTATCTTCATTGGATCCACATGATACAATTTTTTGATATGTAGTGTCCTAGAACCACAACTTATTATATCATCATATAGAATTTTGCATTACTCAAAGATATATTGTACTCTTTACATTGAGAAAGTACCTTCTTTAGATTACCCAGGCATCTTTATAAGTATCACCATGTGTAGTGAAATCATCCATATAAACCTTAATGTAGTCATGAGTGAGATCAGAGAAAATGCTAGGGATTGCTCTTTGAAATATAGATGGAGCATTGCACAGAAAAAATAGATGGACAAAATATGATATGTCCCCCATGGATAGGTAAAAGTGGTTTTATAATAATCTTCTAGAGCTATCTTAATTTGATTATATCTATGATAACCATCCAAAAATGAAAAGTATTGCTTACAAACCAAAGAATCAGGTACCTAGCCTATGAATGAAAGAGTAAAGTGGTCATTCCTTGTTGTTGAATTAAGATCCCTATAATCAACATAGAACCTCCATTTTCCACATTTTTAAAATAAATAACCAAAGGAGTTCAACCCACTTATTATAAAAATAAATGGGGTATATGATTCCCGCATTCAATAGCTTTTGGAGTTTAGCCTTAACAACATCTTGGACTGTTGGATTCATTCACCTTTATAGTTTTTTGATTGAAATACAATCATCCTCAATACATATGTGACATGTGCAAATATTTGGGCCAAGGATATTAATATCCTAGTAATCCCATGGAAATTATGTCATATTTTCCTATAGCACAAGAATCAGTTGAATTTGTTGGTCCTGAGTTAGCTTAATATTTATATTGAGATATTTTCCTATGGTAATATTTTCTTGAGTAACAAGAATATTAATATATGCAACATTTAAGCATTGAATCCTCACATAAATTATATGTGAAAAAATATTGTGTAACATTATAGAGGTTGAGAGGTAACATTCAGTAGTGGTTTTAGGAGGGAGGGTATGCAGTGGATAGGAAGAGAAAGCTAAACAAGTGAAACTTTTGGGTCCCTTTGATAATAATTTTAAATTTTATAAGACAACAATTTATCTTCATCCTCTAGGTTAAGGGATCCTAGCAATCATCATAAGAGTTGAAAAATAATCCTCCTCTTCATCTCCTAAATTAGGCCAAATGACTTGTTCATTTTCTTAATATGGGTGAGTTGGAGGACATTATAAAATATTTTTACTAGCAGTACCATTTAAAATTATCATCTCTCCTCACCTACTTCCAATGAAAGAATCCACAATTTCCATTCAAGGTCTCCCCAATATTAGAGGATATCAACCTAAATTAGCATTTGGTTGAAGAATCATAAAATCTATTGGAGAATCACATGATTCAAGAGTAATGAATAAATCTCAACTGCTCCCTTTGGTTTTATAGTGGAACTATCTAGAAGCTATAGAATTATAAGGGTTGTCCTTGGGTCTGTCAACTGTGGGGTTTACATTGTTCTCTTGTCATGACACTGATGGAAGCTCCGAGATTAATTAAGGTATTAGGAATTATACTTTCATTGATGGTAGCATTTGTTAGTATTAAGAGATCCAAGATTACTAAGAGGGGGTGGGTAAATCACTAATCTAACAATTCCAACTTTTCATTAACCATTCAACCATTTTCATCATTAAGAATCCATTACATGAAAAAATAAACAATAAGAATAAACATCCACAATCATGCAACACAATAACACCAATTTTTTTCCCGTAGAAACCCAACTAGTAAAATCAATGTGTGGGGTTGGCATTGACTAAAATCTACACTCTTCTGAAGTACACCATGTTAAGAGCTTAGCCCTGTTAAAAGCTTACAAATTCCTGGTTCAAAGAAATACCCTATTAGGAGTCACTCAGTCAAGGGATTTACTTCTAGCCCAATTAGGAGCTTTACCCTATTAGGAGTAACATAGTTAATGGATTTTAAACCCTATTTAAAGAGTCACCTAGTTAAAGGATTTAAAATTTAGACCTGTTAGGATCTACTCAGCTAAGGGATTTAGCTTGATGAAGCTGTTAGGAATCAACAAGTAAATGATATAAGAAAATAAAAATTCTCCTCTACTAATACAAATTCAATTCAAGCTCAATCTCTTCTTCACATGTAGACTCTTCAAACCCTATGATTGCGCAACTTCATTCATGATCTATCTCCTCCACACACTTGTACATTTCATCAATTTACATATTTATACATTACAAGTTAATTAGGGAAATCAATCACCTTACAAAACATTTTACAATATTTCCCCCTCAATGAACAATCCCTAAAATGTGTTAACAATCTAAAACACAATCTAACAAACTCAGGTCAACCCTTAAATCCATCACACGTCTATTTGACAAAGAATATTCAAACCATAATACACTTTCCAAATTTCTTGCATAACTACAATAAATCCAATCAAAATGATCACAACATGCAAACTCATCAATCCTTGTTAATATTAAACATCGTCACAATCCTTGGAACACATAATCATTTTACTATAACACAGTGCATCTGTTGACTTTACGGCAAGACTTGTTGTCAATTAGTGCCAAAACACTTAGTCATTATAGTGTTGATCGAGCCAGCAGCTTGAAGTGCAGCCCAAGCAATTGCAGTGTCAACCAAGTAGATAGTGGCAATCAGTATCACCCAAGGCACTAGTATTACCTGAGTGATCAATGTGACCCGAGTACACAGTGTAGCCCGAGTGCAAGAGATTGGCAGTTTACTATGTCTCCTGAGTGTAAGCATATTGCCTGAGTGTCAGTAGATCACCTGAGTGGATTACTATACCCGAGTATTAGTATTGGGCCAACTTAGTTGTTATTGTTGGATATTAATTATCTTATGGAAGCTGACTTACAGAGGTATTTGATTTGGATAAGATATATATGTAAGATACTGTGTTTATCCAAATGTGTGTGAAATAAGTATATATGCGAATATGAAGTGATAGACTGATTAAGAAGGATACAATAGTAAAAGGAACAACAGAGACTCATATATCACATTCAAGTGATTATTATTATATCATTAGATCTCATTCATAAAATCAGATTTGCATAGCAGATCAACCACTGGTTCATCCTAACAGGTGCATCAGAAAAATCCTTTAACCATGTGGACTTAACTGTCCTTTTCAAATCTCCTAACAGAGTTTCATACTTAATTGTATTGTACAAATCCTTTAACAAGGTGGACCTAACAATCTGTATTTCTCCTAATAGGGTAGTCAATCAGAAGTGGTCAATTGTAAACTTTAATAGGCTAAATTTATACTGCAGTACTAAATCTTGTGGGTACCATCCCCACCCCAATTTTAATTTCTATTTGGAAGGTTTCTGGGTAACCAAATATTGTGTCAAGTGTTGTGGATGTTTATTGATTTTCTATTTCATTCATATAATTAGATTAGGCAATCTAATAAAGGATAGTAGAGAATAAGTTTTATTGGTTCCTGATTCACACCCCCCTCTCAGTCACCTAGCCTCAATATATTTCCAACAATTGGTATCAGAGCTAAAGGTTCTCTTGTCAGAAGTTTAATAGCTTGAGCAAAGATTAGAGGCTATGGAAATATACAGACTAGAGAAAGCCATTGAAAATGAAAAGATAGACCTACAAGTGGCCATGGATCAAATCATAAAACTCAAGGAGTAGCTCTCTCATTCCCTAAAAAGAAGAAAAGATTTAGCAATACATATGAATGATAAAAATTACATAGAAGAAAGAATTGAAGACTTACAAAAAGAAAGAAGTTTTGAAGAATCTAATGTAGCAATTGAAGACCTACTTGCAAAGAGTCTCAATTTACATGAAGAAGTCAGAAATTTGAAGAGAGAACAAGAAATTAATTCAGTCAAAATATGTGAAGTCATGGAACAAAATAATTAAGCAGAAAATGACAGAAAAATGGAACAAGAAGATAAAATATTATTGAGTACAAGATTAGAGGAAAAATAAAATGAAATCCATCATTTATCACTGCAGCAAGTAGATATGATAAATCAACTCAATAGTTCAAATCAAGAATTTATCAATCTAAGGACTAAAAATGAAAGACTGCAGAATGATCTCAATATTGAAAAGAAAACCAATGAGAGTATGATGAATTCATAGTTAAGCATGGATCAGTTGATAGAGAAGAATCAATTTAGACATAGTGGATAGACTGTATTTGGTTATACTAAACAAGGTAAATCCTCACAGCAAGGAGCTCAAAAGAACAACAAACCTACTTGTAATAATTGTGGCAAGTTAGGGCACACATTAAATAAGTGTTGGAGCAATGGAAAGTCAAAGTTTGATGGTAAATGCTACAAATGCAAAACAATGGACATAGGGCAAGTGAATGCACTGAGAAACCTAAGTTTGAAGTAAAATGTTTCAATTGTAACAAACAAGGTTACAAGTCTTCCAAGTGCAGAACTAAGAAATGGAACCCTGCTGAACAACTTGCTAAAGAAATTTTTGGTTGGGATTACAACACTTGGAGTAGATTTTGTCACTGTGGTGAGTATGGGCACATTGGTGCAAATTGTGCAAAGACTCATTTCCGAAAAAGGAATCCTACTAAGAGATGTTATGTGTGTAAACAACTTGGTCATCTAAGAAATAATTACATGAACAGAGAAAAGTGGATACTGGTTTTGAGAAAGGCAAAGAAAAAGTTTCTGAAATCAAAACTTAGATGAGTCAGCAGTGAGTAAGGAAGTCTCTTAAGAATTCAGAAAAAAAAAATGAAGGATCTAATGGAACCCAAAATAGTTAGTTCAGTGGATCCACCATCTCTAAATAAATATACAAGGAGACAACTAGAAATGTGCATACAATCCATCATACATTAGTTCCAGATATGCTAGCAAGTCCAAATCTACATATTGATGCACTAGGACACATTATGGTTCTAACCGAATCAGGATCTTAGTTACATAGGCTTAACCAAGTTAAGTTAGTTTGTATGGTTTTGAAGATGTAAAGGTTAGTTTTCGCCAAGCTTCTGAGAAATTCTAGGAGAAATACCTAAGTTGTCACAACTACCAAGTATGGAGCATTTAATGAAAATCTATGATGAAATTTCTCATAAATGGTGGAATCAAAGGGTTATTTTTTATATTTTTCAGAGTGATTAAGAGCTATTAGCGATTGTAGAGTGAATTTGTGCTTGAAAGATTCAGTTTTAGTGAAGTTTTATCAATCCTCTGAGCAATTATGGCATTTTCATCTTGCTGCAAGGTTAAGAAAGGATCCGAGATGTTGGTGAGGAATGTTGTCTGCAAACCGCCAAAGTTTAAACTTTATCCTGCGATTGCAGAAGAGACAGATCCGATGGGAGCTCATTCACAAATTCCTCCAAAGATACTATTAATCAACGACATCCGATCTTTCTATCACTACATCATTGAACAAATAGGAACACTGGAGATTAATCAAGCATATGAGAAGCTTTGTGAGCATGGGAATCTGAAGCTTGAACATAAACACCTTGAAGTTAAGGGTTTGAATCATATGATGCATATGCCATAGAACTTTTAGATAAAGTGGATTAGGTTTGATCTAATTCATGTTCATGACATGCATCTCTTGTTGGATCAACCAATGAAGATCACCAAGACAATGATACACCATGTGACGGGGTACCCAATGCTTGACAAACCAAAAGCTACCAAAATTCTACCCTGGGATGACCTAGAAAGGAAGACTCTTGTCGAGTGGGAGGGAAGAGGCATGAGATTGAATGGAGTCACAGACATGGAATTGAAGTTTAGTATTCATGTAATTGTGTACAAAATATATATTTCTAGCCAACCAAAAAATGTACCATGTGAGGCTATGGAATTGGCATACAAAGTGGTCAAGAACAACCTTTCATTCAACCTTGCTGAGTTGCAGCTTATTTAATTGAGAAAAAACATGGAGAGCATCCGGGCATCCAAGACTAATCTGTGTAAGTTGGGTTCACTCTTGGTATGCATATTCTTTTTATGTTTAGAATTTTTTCCCTTCCAAAGGCACAATTATATCGAAAAAGGATAGACACATATTTTATCAGATAAATGAATTCATAGTAGAATTAGGAGATAATTTTGAGAGCATCATGGATGCATACTTTGATAATTTTAGACAGAAGATGCAGAATAGGTTCAGGATTCCTAAACAATTGGTAGAGGACTATAAATATGATGTTTGTTTCCTAGTTGACTATGACAAAGTGTACATTCAAGCAGTCAAACCTAGGGTTGCATGGGTGAAACCTCTTGCATATGAGGTTAACATAGAAAAAACTAAAGACATCATTAAACCTCTTGTGAATGAGCCTGTTGATCCTAAAGCACCATACTTTAGTACTTACGAATAATTCAAGAGCATAATTTCATTAGACATTGAAATTCCTAAGATCTTGAAGAGAGGAAGGAACAAAATTGAGAATATTGGAAAGAAATATGGAAAGTCTTTTGACTCTCCTCCTTCAATCACTAAAAGAAAAGGAGATGGCATAAAGATAGAAGATGATGAATCTAAGAAAGAAGAAGAAGAGGTAGAAGTAGATCCTCCTAAGAAGAAGAGGCTAGCCCCCAATAAAACACCTAAGGCCTCTACCCCTGATTTCACTAGATCTATAAGAAAACTAAAATTTCCTAAGGAAGATGAAGAAGAAGAAGATACAGTCATATTTAAGAAGCCACCACCTACCTTTGACAAGAAGATTGAAGATTTGAAAGGAGGTAGTGGTTTGGGATCTATCAAATCATTGAAGTATGCAACCAGAACTAAAAATGAGAAGAAGATAATTGAGGATGGAATAGTAGAGAAAATGGAAAGATGGAAGTATGATCCATCTCATTTGAAAAGCCATATGACTAAAGACCTTCTCCTGGCAGTCACCATTCACTACCACAATGCAGTACAAACTGAAAAGGACATCAGAATGGAAACCTTGAAGAAAGTCATACCTACTATTAGGGATTTTTCTTGTATGAACCACAATGCTTGAAATGTCTATTTGAACCTTGTACCTTCTAATTCTGATTCAGAGACAAGAAAATCCTAATTTCTAAGGACTGGATAAGGTCCTTCTTCATTTTTGAGCTCCACAAATACTCAGGCAGGTTTTACCTCTTAAGATTGATGTTTACACAGTATTTGTTGATGTGGACACTGACTAGTTATGTATCTTTATTGGATCAACTTATGAATTATCTTGCTGATGACCAAGCATAACCATAAACAAGATATTACCATAAAAATCATAGTTATTAACATAACAATAACCAGTGATACAAGGATTCT
>MU226743.1:1166035-1180095 GCA_018584345.1 Thuja plicata | reverse complement strand
TATAATCATAACTGGTGCTTGAATGCACCTCCTGCAGGTCTAAAACCATCATTAAAATACCATGACCTATTCTTTCTGCGTCTCCATCTATCCCCAGTACTCTGCAAAGGGCATAGGCATTGTACTTAATATAAAAATGTAGGTCCTTGTAATAATATGGATATGGTTCAGCCTTAGGACCTAAATGATCTCTCAATTCTTTTGGCATATGCTTCTGTAACAAACTCCTTGCAATTCCCGGCTTGGCACTATACCTCTTTTCTTGCCTTTTCATGTCAATTTTCGTATACATGGTACTGAATAAGCCAAAGGCTTGCATGAAAGAGTTTCTATTTATAATTAACAAGGCAGTGCCATCATCCCTTTTGATGGTCTTTGTGAGGGCATCATAATGATTTTCCAGGTCAAGAAATAGGTCAACATCTAGAAACACATCAGGAACTAATAACCTACATAGACCACATTTCCAAGGGTTTGAAATAGGGATAGGCTTATCAGAATTTTTATAAAAGTATGTAAAAAGAGAGTAACCTGTTGTGCCCGAGGTTGTAGCATCTTTGATGTTCATGAATTCATCCTTAAAAACACCTGCATCAATTTTCCTGTTTTGTGTTGAACCTGGCAAAAGCTGGAGAAATTCATCAGAGAAGCTCAGTTTTCCTTTTTGTTCTTCTCCACTGCCTCCACTTGTTGAAGCGACGCTCACAGCCCTACTCATATCTGCAAGCACCTTGAATTTATTTCCTTCAACTGATATTGGAACAAATATAATCTCTAATATCAGCTATTTTCTTTGAGCACAATCTTCTGCAATTTTTTAAAAATCTCTAATCACTTTGGATACACTGCAACTGCTCAAAATATCACCTTTCACTGAAAACAAGCAAAGTGGCTCTGAAAAATTGAAAGCATGATGAACAAAAATGAATGCACTATCATCTATTTATAGCCATATGATTCAGAGTACATAGCTCATAATTCGGAAATTTCAGTTTGACCTTTAAGTTGCCATGCCGTGAACTTTGAAAAACCTAGCCGTAGTTGCAAGAAGTTGACAGGAAATCAAATTTTCAAATATGAATCCTTGGCGTAATCATAAAATGTTTAAGATAGCTGACATGCCATCTTCTGATTCATTCTCTGTCATACATCTCAGCTACCTTTTGTGCACAGTAATCAACATTCAAGCCTCTGATTGGTTGCCGAGTGATTCATCCTGTCATGTCAACCACTTGCCGCCACTTTTTAGATCTCGTGATCAGGCGACCACACGACTGTAGGAAGTCTCTTTTTCGTGAGCCCTTGTTCTTAACTATGGTTCCATTCTCAGACTTGGCGACAATGTACTTTCTTACCCTGGCTGACCCAAGTCCATCTGGCGATCTCGCGACATAACTGAAATCAAAGTCGCATGGAGTTATCCTTAACTCATCTTTCTTTTCCAGACTTGGCGACAAGCCGTTCTTATTAACCTTTACGATTATCTCCTTGTCGCTAGATGCTCATATTTTGTTTTAAGACCATGCGACAAGCCTTAGTTGCCCAGTCGGGAGATACCTTTAACTTTACCTCAACATATAGCACATGCCTTTTCTCTGTTTACAACGACTTTGCGACATACCCTAATCGCCAAGTCGGGAGGACTTTTCTCCTGGGACACTTTTCTCTCCAGACATTGCGACCACCATCAGATCTCTTCATTCCTTCATCCAACGGCTGGCGCGTAATCGCTATATATTTTTACATGCCCTTAAATCTTTTAGAGACTTCACGACTGAAGGTAACATACCTTAGTCTTGAAATCGCTCAATCCTTTTCTCTCTTCTGGTGACCTCCCAACAACCACTTACTTTATGACAGATGTCACCTGCTCACTGATTCACTCAATGCATACTGAAGACCTGAGTCATCGTTCTGTTCCAGCGACATCCCGACTAAGCATTACTATCAGCATCAAATAGTTAGTCGCGTAGTCTGGGCTATTATCTCTTAACCGCCATCCCGTCCCGAGACCACACGACTGAAGGAAAACTTAACCGTGAACCTTGGGCTGATCTGACGACAACGCGACATGAAGTAAATCGCGAAGTTTGAGAACATTTGTCATAACTGCTGATTTCTCTTGCGATCACCCGACTAACAGTGGGCCCCATATTTCATAAAGCTTATAACATAAAGCTCTCGCGACTACCCGACTGAAGGACATCGCTAAGTCTCAAAACACTGAAGGAATATTCTATTTCGTAATGAGACTACGTGACATAAAGGAAAAGCAATGTCGGGAAGGCATTTGGAATATTCGTCTTGGGTAACGCGATGAGGTGACTTAACTTAAAGCACATGTCTTGAGTGATTGAAAAAGTAACGCTGAAACATAAGACATGACCTAGGGTTTTTTTTAAATGCATCCTTTTAACACTTGGATACTTATGGTTTTCAGGGTTTTGCAATTTTGGCAAGGTTTAAGCATGAAAACCTAAAATTTTCAGAGGGCAAGACAAGGAACAAGGTGAAGCAGTAAAAATAGGAAATACAACCAACACCTACTATAAATAGTAAAGAGGTAAAAGATGCTATGAATCAGTATGAAAGTAACCACACTCTAAGGTTTAGAACATTCAAATCTTAAACAAGAAAATAGAGGATGTTGTGCAGGCCACAACAAAGATACGGAAGACAGTTTTTGAAATCAAGGAAGAAGATAAGGCAGAAAAATAGAGTGCAGACCCTCTTGTGCAAGATAAAGAGAAATAGTTGCCTGAGGTTCAAACCATTGAAGAATCTAATGCTAAAAAAATTGCAATAAAGGAAAACGTCATCCCTGCCCCAATCACCTATTCAGAAAATCATTCTCCAAGCAAGGAAAAGACTACAGAATCTACATCAAGTCAAGTAGGAACTGAGCACCAGGCTCCACCTACTACTCTACCAAGCCAAACCAAGTCACAGAAGGATAGTGTGAATGTCTCTACAATTGATATAGATTTGAAGGCAAGGGAAAACTAGTTGGCACTTGACCCTAGTTTGAGTTCAGCACATTTTGTGAAGATCAAGTATCTGACAGATATGCAGGTAGAGTTACTAAGGGAAGAAGCAAGAACAAGGGAATCCCTTACAACTATACGGAGCCAACTCCTTACACACATGGATGTCATATAGAAACATATTTCTCATGCAAAGACACTCATTTATGATAACAAATTTTTAGTTGCAGAGCTTATGATGGAGTTGTCAGCAGAGATTTAGATTGAGTTGCACACCCTAAAGGTGTTGCAAGATAATTGGGACAACACTTTGTCTCAAATTTTGAAGGTACATAGTGATTTCCTTTCCTACTTTGGTATTACCCTGTAGATATATTTTTGGAATTTGTGTCAAAAACAAGGGGAAAAGTTATAGTATATATATATGAGTATATGAGGAAATACATGTACAGAGTAGAGGAAGATATACATAGCACAGAATCAAAATTGTTTTGAAAAATAAAAAATAGAGTCAGTTGCAACTGATTTGAAGAGAAGTTGTCAAAACATGAGAAAGTACCCAAGCATATGGTAAGGGGGAGTTTTGACTCAGCAATTTGATAAGTTTTTGGATACGATAAGTGTTTTTGGTCACTAATGAAAATGGGGGAGGTTGTTGACCTTATGGAAAGACTTGTTATCAATTAGTGCCAAAACACTTAGTCATTATAGCATTGACTGAGTGACCAGCTTGAAGTGTAGCCCAAGCAGTTACAGTGTCGACCAAACAGACAGTAGCAATCAGTATCACTCAAGTCACCAATATTTTTGTTTAGACACCTGTGCTTGAAAACAATCATATACACAGATTCACCGTCTGCGACCTGTCACTGTCATTTGCATTGATTTAAAGTTTTCTATCAGTGTTGGATTTAATTTTGTTTCAAATACATTGGAAATGAGCCTCTTTGTATTGCTAGTGAGCCTTTTCAATATTTAAGGGTATCTAGTCTGGCTGGCAGTGAGCCTTACTTGCAATGAGAATAACTAATAGTGAGAATTTGTACAAGTCACCTTAGCTGGTGTTTAATTTTCATGATAATTATCTTCTTTGTGGTTTTTCCCAGTTTGGGCTTTCCATGTAAATCTTGGTATTTTTGTGTCGGTGTTCATGTGTTTACATTTTTACTTTTCCTAGATGTTTTGTGTGCTTAACCAAAAGATTAGAAGTTTTTATTACTATTCTCTAATAGTTTACCAAGAGTGAAATTTTTTTGTAAGTTGTGTGGGAATAACTGATTCACCCCCCTCTTAGTTATTTAGCTCATTCAACACCTCTAACTACATATCTAAGATCCTAGAGCTATAACATGTTGTTCTAGAAATTTTCACTGATTTTCTAAGGGTGCAGAACATTTAGAATGTCCAGTGCCTAGGTGTAGAACATTTTGAATGTTTTGTACTTGACGAATGTGTTGCAAATTTTGCAGAGATCTATGCTAGGGTCTGCAAAGTTCAGATTTGAAAACATAGCTTCATGTCCTATACCTTCACATAGACAAATAGGAAGGTTGAATAGAGGGGGTTTCCTTAGTCAAACCTTTGTCTAGGAATCAACTTGAAAATATAAAAAAGTAAAGTATGCATACCTAAAACAATTATCATATTTGATAAATAAAGTAGCTCGTACCTTTGCAATGTAGATGCCTCTTTCAATGTAATCAAATATGGTTATTAAATAGCTTTTGACTCAACATAAAAACCAAAAAGAAGTCAAGAAAATAGAAAACCTTGTGTGACAGAATGTTGCAATTTTTCCAATGATGAAGTGAGTAGAAGAAGATAAGAAGATAGATAGGTTGATAGATGCAACGAATCCTCCTTGATGAAAACTCCTTTACTTAACCTCAAATGGAGAAAGAAGCTAGATCCATGAAGAAAGCCAACTTAGATGCTTGAGGATGCTAATACTTTGATATATCTTTAATTTCCTTCAATGTTTGATGATCTTGATTTGTCCAATTTCTTGCACAAGACTCTTGAATTGATTGCTTTCTTATTGATTTGAATTCTTGAAGATTGGATTGATTTTCTTTCTAGATACCAAGATGGGATCAAAAAATAAGGAGAAATAGGTGGTTTATATAATTCTCACTATAACTCAGGAGGTTAACCTTACCCAGGCCAACCAAAGATATGAATCATGCATCCATTCTTTGGATAAGCCCCCCTCCATAAATTTGTGGCACTTTTGAGGGTGCACAATGTCTAGAACAATGTGCACCTGGGTGCATAATGTTTAAAAAATTGTGCACCTAGATGCAGGATGTTTGAAACATTTTTCACCCTTGACTCAGGGCTTAGATTTATTTTGTGGGCTCCAGGGAATGTATAGATACGGGGATTTAAATTACGGCTGGTTTTGGGGATCGGAAAGGTAAAAAAGATCACTAATAATGAAATAGAGCCTAGCTAATGAGATAAATTAATGATTGGAGGAAAAATAGAGGAGAAAACCTAGAAATAAGGGCCAACCTTGATTTTAAGAGAGATAGAGGGGAAAGAGAGAAGAAAGAGGACCAGGATTTGAATTTAAACGTCCTTATAAGTTCCTATTACTAAATTGAGTGCAAAATGGTCCTTTAAATGTACACTAGTTAAGTGCTTACTTTTGAGGAAGATACAATATCAATTTGTAATTGTGCATCATTTATAAATGAATACATAAATTCATGACCATTTAAACCTTGACTTTTTTCATTTGACATTCTTTTATTCATTTAAAAAAGAATTGAAGTACTATTTATTTGATTATGGTTGTGGAATATTAGTTTTTGATAAATGAAAAATCACTCCAATAAAATCAATCCAATGAATAATTTATATTGTTCATTTATATTAGCTTTAATTTTCTAGCACTTCAAATTTCTCATTTTCTTTCATTCCAATATAGAATAGCTCATTGCAGATCTTTTTTACACTGAAAGAGTTACTCTCACTTGAGGAAAATTATGCCCTATATCACTATAAATTGGGATTCCATTGGTCAATATTTACATTTTAGAGTGACAAGTTCTACACCAAGCTTTCATTTCCACATATAATTTTCATAATGTTATTATGTTTTATGCTTATGTTTTATGTGATATAAGAATTATTGCTACTACTTAATATCATAACATGCTTGATTTTAGATCAAAGGTGATTTCATGTATATTTTTTATTTTATTGAATTTTCCACATTGTATGGATACAACCAATTCAAGAGGGTACATATTGTAAGTTTTATTCTTGTGTTGAGTGCTTAGATAGTGATTGCTATGAAAGAGACCATCCTCTATGATAAATATCACATGAAATGTCATTTACTACATGCACCTTGCCCATTGAATGGAGGACATACAAAACATTAGGAAAGTCATAGGTTATTTATTATCATAATATATTTGTTACTAGTGTCATAGTTTCATTATGCATATCATAACCTTGTTAACATAATCTTTAACTTCATTAGGAATTTTATTAATTTCTTAGAACAACTGTAGATTTGTCTATTTTTTCACTTAGGGTACTTAAGAGTAAGCATTGATATAGTGTAGCATGTAATTTTTAGGATAGTTGGGGTTTGAAATAGGACTATGCCTAGTGTATAAATGTCTACACTAACATGTCAGCATTGACAATTCACGAAAAGGACAAAAAAAATGAAAGTTTGACTACATTGTAATTTCACATTACATGTAGTAGAAAAATATCTCCCATGCCCATATCCAGTATAAAGTATTCAAAAATTAAAAGGGATTGGTGTAGATGGGCCTTAAACATACCCACAATAGGTAATAATAATCATGTAGCTTCTCCTAGGAATAGTGTATTCAACTAAGGATTATTTTCCCTATCATAAAGTGCATTTGAATTGTCAACCCAGGGATGTATACTTGAAATGGGACACCATGATTTGTGCACTAAGTCTCTCAAAGAGTCATATCACTTAAGTTGTAGGAAGGAAAAATACATGAAAGAGACTTATGCTATTGCTGCAGGAAACTAAAGACACACAACTACTTAATGAAATTAATGCTAAAAATTGTAAGCTAAACTTAAACCTATTCTATCAACCCAAATCATTCACTATAATTATCCATGCAAGTGTTGCAGGAGGAAATAGTAAATTCTACTTAAAATGTTGTAAATGTTGAAAGCAACTCTAACCTAGTCTAATCTAATCCACCTTCCAAGTGGGCCTCCTTGGTTGGATTGTTCTAACTACTAACATAGAATATAACTCAAAATCACTCCTTCATTATATTTTTAGAAAAAGTGGATAACATCATAGTGAAAACAATGCACGAAAACTAGAAAGAGTAACTTTGTTGTTTCAAAAACAATAATAGTATATTATCCAACTAACTACAAACTAAAAATCATATCCCTTTATATAGAGGATTTGTGTTTATTCAAAGCATACATATAAGGTCTGTCTGATTCACGCCATAGAAAAAGGAGAATGTAACAGCCCACAATAAAATATCATAAAGATCAGATAACCGCTTCAACAGAGTATTCACCGCAGAGAAAATATAGTAGAGTTATGTTACTATATTCCCTGAGATGATGGTTCCTTCAATTTAGTAGGCATGTCTCATGGTGTCATAATAGTTCTCCTCGATGCAGCTAGGACTTCATCATTTCCTCATCAATGCTATCAATCCACTCTCAAGCCACTCCTCTTTTCTGGCAGGTTAGTAGCACATGTAAATATATATTCAAGTCAACTATTTAACTCAACCCAAATGTTAGAACACACATTCAAATAGTTATAGGAAATACTATGATAGATATATAATATTTAGAAAAATATGTCACTACTATCTACCCATAGGCTTTGGCAGTTCTGACTTTTCTTATAGCATGATCATAAGTTCAAATACTTAAATGTTTCACAAATGTTTTGGAAATGTCTTAAAATAGAGTATAAAATCAACATAAAATAAAGACAAATTATTTCCCATCATGTGCCCATACAAGAATAATGCTTTTCCTCAAGCATTATACTTCTTTGTAATTCCTCTAAATTCTCCAACCTCAGTCTTTCCTCTCCTCCTTCTCTTGAAGGTATTGTAGAATCCTTTGGTTTTATCCCAAAATTCCATCCTGTAATCCTCTTGCAGCTGGTCCAACTTTGTAGCATTAATGTCATATAGGGGCCACATGAGAATTGGTGGTTGAATTGTCAAGGAGCGCCAATGCTCATGTTAGCTTTGTCTACCTAACTGTATGTATTTAGGTTCCCGATGAATTGTTGCTTCAAGGTTGAGAGGACTGTGTGGTTCATATTTGTTGAATACCTCTAGCAACTTGTTCCATCTATTTTTGGCACCAACTACGGCTCTTTGAAATATAATGTAGGATATCCCTTTATACTTTTTGTAAACCTCTTCCCTGACAGCAAAACATTTCTTCTTGGTTTTTTCTTTTATGATCCCATAAGTGAGACTCAACCAGTCCCTTAGTAAAACATATGGCTTACTACTTTCACCCCTCAAGGGTAGTGGTTCTGATTTTTCTTGGTCCCTGTAATTATCTAATTTCCTGTCATAATTGGCTTCATTGTGTATCCATGACATCAAGGCCCTTAGATGTATGTCCCCAATGTAGAGAAAGGGATTCCACTCAATATCTTATAGAATGATGAAATTGTGGAGATATAATTCACAAATAAGGTTTTGTTGCCAGACAGGGAGGGTTTGGTACAAACCATAGAATTCCTGAGTTGTTTTGAACTCAGAATCTTTATCCTTCATAGTCATCATTAGTTGAAACAAGAGGAATTTATCTTTCAATAAAATAGAATATACCCTAGGAGGAGGCCTGCAAGTTATAATTTGACCAGCCAATTTCAAAGCATGATCCATCTTCTATTTATGCCTCTTCAGTTGCTCCTTTGGGTCTTCTATTTCCTCCTTTTGATCATTGATCACTCTTTTCATTTTCTTCCTTCTAAAGAGTTGTATTAAAAACAAACTGATTGTATAGACCAAAGAGAAGGGATTGTAGAGTAGGTGGGCCACACTCTTCTAGTTGAGTATTTTGTCTCATCTATTCTCTATATGTCTGCTCTAAATAGTAGGTGAACCAAGTTCTCCAAAAAGGAATTAGAGCATTTTCAGAGTGTGAGTGAGCTGATGTTTGAAGCAATTGAAGTTATTCCTCATTCCCTTTTTGAACACTTTGATGACTCTCTCCAGTTTAACTCCTATATGTGGGAGGCTCGTCATCACATAAATCATTTAAATTTTGAGAAAGATCCAAAATTTCTAGTCGAACTGGGGAATTGTCTAGAACATTCTCAACATGGGGCTCTACAACAGGTTTTTATGAAGGAAAAGATTTACTATCTGGGGATACTTGAGGAATTTTTCCTCTCATCCGAGAAATTCTTAATAAAGGATTTTCTGTAACCTCCACAGCTTTCTTTTTACTAGCTTTCTTTTGTCTCTCTGTTGCAGGAGTAGTTGTTGTAGGAACCGACTTTCTTTTCTTACTTTTTGAAGCTCTGGGTTTTTTTTATTCATTTGTAGGAACTTAATTTCCTTCATCAACTTTTCTTTTTCCTCTCTTCTGGGAAGAGGTAGGCACATTTCCCTTAGGAGTAGGGGAAGGTCTAATTTTCTCAAGTTTTTTCAGGTTCCCCTTCTTGGGTGGTTGTTTCAATAGATGGCTCAGAGGGTGTTTCTCTATCATTAATGGGTTTCTCAACAGGCTCAACCTGGGGTTCCAAGGTTTTAAACTAAACAAATTCTTCCCATGCCAAGGGAGACACTTCCCTAAGAGATTTTTCAACTAAAAATTTACTTAGGGTATGGTGAGAAACAAAACTTGTATTTCCCTTCTGGGTTTCCTCGGTACTAATGCTTAGCATATTATACAGGAAATTTGAAATATTTACTAGAAAACTATACCTTACATAACTAAGAAATTTGAAATGATGTGCATGAAAATGAGAAAACCTTCCCTCATAGGTGAGGTACCTTAAAATTTGCGTTGACAGCTCATTGAATGGTGGAGGAAGTGACATTCTTTTGCATCCTTGCTTGTTTATCTCCAACAGAGGGTTTGTAGGAAGAGTGAACTAAGCTTGAGCTGACCTAGTTTTGTGCTCATTGGGATAATGTTCCCCAATTGTTGGCAACCCAGTTACTTCTACTATGTGTTCCTCTATTTCTTCAACTGCCAAACCCCATACAATTGCCTTTCCCTCCTCAAATGTGCTCATAAATTTTGTGACTACTTCCTCATCAAATTCTGTTAGTTTCAAGAAATACCCAAGCCATCCACATGCATTGAATCTCCAAACTACTTGAACATCCATGAGAAGAACAGTATGAACCACGGGCTCATGGCACATCAACTGCCCTCCCATTGTTCCAAATGATTCCTTCAAATTTCTACTGTAATTTGTCAATTCTCAATTTCCTTTTCTCTACAATTTCCAAATTCCTTATTCCCTTTTGAATCACCCTGAATTTAAGCTTACAATTGCACTTTTTAAAACTACATATTTTTCTTACAATCTTTCTGTTGTATTTTGAACATAAGCAATAATGACGCTTTCACAAATGGAATTACAAATTCAATTGCAATTTTAAGTGTGAGTTTTCACATAGCTTGGCTATGTCCTCTCAGGGTCACATCAAGTCAGAAATCAAAGATATTTTGGAATTATGGTATGACACTTGTGCAAAAAATTAAAAAGGCTTAATGAAACAACACATAGGTATAGATTTGAATTGACAGATAATCTTACGAGAAATGATAGGGAAAACTAGAAATGACATGAAAAATTAATACACTTCCCTGCCCCTACCAAATTAGGACAAGTATGCACACTTGTCACACTTAGCATGGGGTAAGAAACTGGCATAATACCTTAATTATATATTTACGCAGTATTAGATATAATTACTGAAATGTGTGTGCTAAAAGTGGAAAGAAAGTGAAAAGTTGTACATGTCATTTAGTTTATGCATGTGCAAAAAACATGGCGATAATGTAACAAGTGAGGTGGATGCACGCGTCAGCTAATGTGGCTTTTATTGAAAACATAAAAATATGGAAAGAGGTGATGACGTGGAGGATGTTTGGGTGGAAGGTAGAGAAGTGGAATGGGTTGGAAAGAGGAATATATAAAATGAATGGAGAATAGAACTTCATTTAAAAATGAAATGTTTATTATGAGCATACACAAAGGAATGTTATGTTGAAGCTGTGGGAAGAAGGTTTGCACCTTGTGCTACAGGAAGTATTACCTATTGTGCTTGTGGAGTTGTGTCTCGTAATTGCTACAGGAAGTCATCCTTGGTCTAGGGTTGATGATATAGAAGAATTTTCTGCCCATTGACCAATAGTTTTAAATGCATTGGATCAATTGTTGTCAGCTCAACTTTCCATTGTCGAAGACATGATCTATTTCATATGGGCCTAACCATCGTGTCTGCAATTTTCCTTGTGTTTCTTGAAATCTGGAATCAAATAGTAGTGCCCAATCACCTCCTTGAAATTGTTTGTTCTTGATGTGGGATTCAGGCCATTTCTTCTTCTATTTTTGGACTATCTCTCTGTGCTCAAATGCATATTTTCTCATCTCATCCAAAGAGCTGAGATGTAGTAGATGCTCTCGCTGTGGTGCAGGAAGGTCAATGTTTAACTTCAGAGCAGTACGCAATGTCTTGTGTTCAAACTCAATTGGAAACATGGTTGCTTTCCCATACACTAATTCAAATGGAGTGAATCCTATGGTTGTCTTCCATGTGATTTTGTATGCCCAGACTACTTCTGAAAGGCATCTTCTCTAGTCATGGCTGTGCAGGTAAAATGTTTTTATTATAATTACTTCAATTTCTCTTTTGGTGACTTCCGCCTAACCATTGGTGCTAGGATGGTAGGGACTAGACTTCCTGTGTCTAATTTTGTATTCTTTCATGAGTTTTGTGACTAGGTTTGATGTGAATTGTGTTCCTTGATCAGTTACAAGCTCTCTTGGAACACCATAACGGGTGAAGATTTCTTCATACATGAAATCTTCTACCTTATGATCATGTGCATGCTTCATGGCCTTCACTTTGACCCATTTGGTGAGATAGTCAATGCATACCAAAATGTAGGACTTTCCATTAGATGGAGGGTCTATAGGACCAATAAAATCCATGTCCCACTTATCAAATGGTGTGAAACCCACTTGTGGGTGTAAAGGCATTTCATATTATTTTTTTGGACAGCCCATCCTTTGGCATTTATCACATTTCCTAGTATAATTGGCTGCATCTTTGTAGAGTGTGGGCCAATAATAACCTGTTGTTAATATTTTTAGGGTTGTCCTCTTAGCTACAAAGTGTTCTCCATTGGGCTCATCATGAAGGGCATGGAGGCTATCATATGTTTCATCTTCACGTACACACCTTCTCATGACTTGGTCTGGACCAGTATAAAACAATGTATTGTCAATCCAAGAAAATTAAAAACTTTTCTCAGCAAGTATTCTTTCATCCTTTGGAGAGAAATGTGTAGGCATCTTGTTAGTAGCAAGGTAATTATATATATCAGCATACCATGGACTCTTGACAGCAAATGGAACAAATGTTCATCAGGGAATGTATCATCTGTTGCAGAGTTATCAGTGACTACATTATGGAGTCTTGACAAATAATCAGCTACAACATTTTCTTTACTTGGCTTGTCAATTATTGTTATATCAAATTACTGCAAAAGAAGAAGCCATCTTGCTATCTTGTCTAAGATGACAGGTTTTTTCATGAGATATTTTATTGTTGCATGGTTAGTATTAACAAAGATTGGATAGCCTGTTACATAATGATGGGATTTAATCAAAGCATAGACCACTTCCAGTAATTATTTTTCAGTAACTATATAATTTAACTCTGGTCCATGTAAACTTTTGCTAATATAGTAAATAGCATTTTCAAGGTTATTAGACTTTTGGCCTAAGACATCACCTATTGCATAGTCAGAAGCATATGTATGTATATGGAATGGTAAATACCAATCAGGCCTTCTAAGGACTGGTGTTATTGTTAGAAGGGACTTGAGTTGCAAGAAAGATTCATCACAGGTTGATGTCCATGTAAACTCAGCCTCTTTTGTAAGCAAGGTGTATAGTGGACTAGCTATCTGACTGAAATTTTGGATGAAGCGGCTATAATAGCTAGCATGTCCTAAAAAGGATCTAACATCTTTTTTCTTAGTAGGTGTAGGTAATATAAGAATTACCTCATTTTTGTAGGGTCCACTTAGATGCTAGCTTCTGAGATGAAGTGTCCTAGCACCACTCCTTGCATCAACATGAAATATTTCTCACTATTTAGGGATAGGTTGTATTCTTGACATCTAATCAACACTTTTCTAATTTCTTCAAAGCTTCTTCAAAAGTGACACTAAATGTGGTGAAATCGTCCATGTATATTTCCATGCAATCATGTGAGATATCACCAAAAATGTTTATTACAGCCCTTTGGAAAGTGGCTGGTGCATTACATAAACCAAAAGGTAACATAGAGTATGCATAGGTTCCCCAAGCACATGTAAATGTTGTCTTCTCCTGATCCTCTGGAGCAATGCTAATCTGATTATAACCACTGTATCCATTAATAAAAGAGAATTACTTTTTACCAGCTAAGGTATCTAGGACTTAATCAATGAATGGAAAGGGAAAATGGGTTTTCTTTGTTGCAATGTTTAGTTCTCTATAATCTAAACATATTCTCCATTTTCCCCCTTTTTAGGCACTATTACCAAAGGTGATACCAATTTACTATCTGTAGAGAAGAAAATATGATGGATTGTTTATTGATTGTGTGTACATATAAAAATGTAAAGGGGATTGAAATAGAGATATGTTTATTAAGAATATGTAATGTATTAAGAAGGATTGTTTGATTATCTTGAAATGTAATGCATTGATGTGTAAATTGTCCTTTAAGTTGCCTAGAATGTATTAAATTCCTTAACCCTAATTGAATTGTATTGATTAAGTATTGCAATTGTGATTAAGGAGAAGATAAGATATTCCTTTTATCCTCA
>MU226743.1:1137329-1165935 GCA_018584345.1 Thuja plicata | reverse complement strand
GCTTGGAAGAAGGTGGATGGAGAGATCACCAAAAGGGCACTTTGTAGCTTCAATCCTTCAATGGCCTCCAATGGATCTCCTTCATGAAAATGGATACTTGAATGAATGAATGCTTTCTTGAAATCTTTCTTGATTTCTTGCTTGAATCACACTTGAAGATATCTTGAGAATGCTTGATCACGATTAGAAGACTTAGAGAAAATGAGAGAGAAAGCTTCCCTTTTATATGAAATTAGGGAAAAATCTTCTAAGGTGGCCTACATAGGAGGATTAAATTCCCATTAAAGCCTTTACCCATAGGAGAGGACCTATATTAAATATAATTTAGGAACCAACGCTTCAGAACCCAAAACAGCCGACCCGAAAGCGGGTAATACTTTTTGCAAAGGTCGACCTCCAAAATCTGTGAGACCCTGGGATCTGAACCCTAGGTCAAGGTCAAGGTTGACCCTGACCTAGGTCAGGGTCAAGGTCAAGATAGACCTAAAAGGTCAACCCTGACCTTGAAGCCCAGAATCACCAATCTGCTATCTAGAATGCAGAAATCAGGCTAAACAGGAATGGAAAGAGGGACAGAACAGGGGGAAGCCATGTCAAGATCAGGAACCCATTCAAGGCACTTTCCATGACCCCAAACCACTTACTTGAAAGGATAAACATGTCTATAATGGAAGTGCTTCCATTTTCTGACTATATACTATCAAATATTGGATAAATAAAACTAGCATCCAAAAAAATTTGTAGCTCATTTTTTACAATTTCTCTTAAGGCTGGGTTAATTCTTCTCTGAGGTTGGCAGAGTGTTAGGCTACCTTCATTGATGTAAATTCTATGTGCATAGATTTTTTGGCTCAAGCCCTCCATGTCTCCATAGTCCCAAGCAAAGGATTTTTCATGCTTACAAAGTAGTTGAGTTAGCAATGCTAGTTGTTGTGGTGGCAGTTTACTATTAACATGAAGATTATGACTTGGAGGGAGTTCCACATTAGTTATCAGCTCTAGCATTGATACTTTAGGTATTGTGCTTTTAAATATCTTACATGGTAGTAATTCATAGATAATATCAGGTCCTACTAGAAAAACATAGTTCTCATAGGTAGATAACTGCAAAATAGAGCTTTTAAAAATATATTTTTCTATGACACAATCATTGGTAAGGATACTTTGAATCACATCATCATCTTCTTGCAATTCCAAGAAGGATTCTTTTTGTAACATCATTATTTGGGAAACAAATTTTATCTCTTCTTCCTCATGTCCTAAATCTGGCCAAATAGGAGTACTCAAATCTGGTTGTGGTTGGGCAAGAGGATATAATACTAATTTCTTGATTGCTTGGCCATTTGAAATTGTCATGTTACATATTTTGCAACTAATATTAGTATCATTAGTGGCTAACCAAGGTCTTCCAAGGATAACTGGATAACCAAAAAAATTGACCTTAGGTGATAATATCAAGAAGTCGGTAGGATACTCCCAGGAATCCAATGTGACTACTATATCTTCTCTTATGCCATCTGGGGTGACAGTGGAACTATCTAAAAGTTGTATGACTATTGTATTGGTCCTCAATCCCTCTATACTCAACCCATGAATGGTATCCTTAGTCATAACATTTATAGCTACTCCCAAATCTATTAGAGCATTCTTCACAGACTGGCCATTAATTATAATATCAACAACTGGGCTTCCTGGGTCAGAGTACTTTGGAATGACTATCTTTCCCAACATAATATATGAAAATTGACCTATAACATGTACAATTTGGGGATCCTTTTTCTTACATCTAGGATTTTTGAGGCATGCTTCTTTAATGGCTTTTCCATAAAGAGGAACACATCTTTAATAGATTGAAATAATGGAATTTGGATATGCATGTTTTTCAATTGGTTAAGGATATCAAATGGTGTTTCTTCCTGAGATATAGATTTCTCTATTCTAAGCCTTTGTGGAAAAGGAGGATTAACTATGGTGTGTACATCAGTTTTACATAGTATGTCAATTGGTGGGACGGTATTTGGAAAAGTGGTTTCAGGAACTAGTGCTAACGCTGCAATAATTTCTGGAACTCCCTGCATTATAATAGGAGGTTCTAGTGTAGGAAGGATAGTACCATATCTTTAGTGAATATCAATTATCTATAGTGCGTAGGTAGGGTACTATTGAGAATTAGTAGCATACATTGGTTTTTGTGGCCGCTTGTTATTTGGATTGGGCTATGGTTGAGAAGGTAATTGGGTTGGCCTTGGAGTAGGACTTGTGGCTGTAGGAGGTGGTATTATTGTAGGTTGAGACACTGGAGGTGGTAATGGTGGATAACCAAGATTTTTATTAGGCCATTATTGGGGTGCTCTCCACTGGTTATATGGTTTCCAATTCCCCTATGGTGGCTGCAATTGATTTTGAGGTTGTGGCCATTGGGTTTGTTGTGGGTTAAGCCACTGGTTGTGCTTAGTATTAGGACATGCATTGTTCCAAGCAAGTTTGGAGTACTGAGAAGAATCTTGATAATTTTGGTTTTGACTTTGATTATTATAAGGATTATAAAATTGCAAAGGGTCCTGAGGCATACCTTGTCTTGAAGCCCATGGTCGACTTTGAGAAACAAATAACACTTGCTTGTCATCCCCTTCTATTTTCATGTACTCAGTAGGAAGGTGTTGGTTTTCCAAATTTGCTACCATCTTCCATCCAAAATATTTCTTTTGGTTGTGACAATGAGGGCAATACTCAGCTAGTTGTGCCTCTGCATTTGTATGGTTTTTTTAGCAGTCATTGTATCTAGGTGTGTAGAAACATCATTGATAATATCTTGCTTGAAATCTGATAGGAGGTTCGAGATTTCCAACTTAGAAATGCCCAAGCTATTCCCCTTAGCAAGTGTAGACCAAAATCCTCTGCCCTTCTTTAAGGTTGATCTTGAATAGTTGAGGCATATTTTCTTAAGATCATCCTAGGAAGATTGGGATATATCTCCTCCAGCCATGAAGTACAGTGCTTCTAGGCAGTTATCATTTACTCCCCTCAATAAAATAAGTTTTTTGTGAATCCTCCTCTAGTACATGTTGTGGTTTTTTCTATAGGTTGCACAAGAAGTGTGAAACGTAACCTTCCATAGTTTCATATTCCTTATGTGACATTCAAAAAATTTCATCTCCTCTCCAGCCACCCCCTTTGTAATACTCTTTATATTTTTGCAGAAACAAAGTCTGCATCTCATCCTAGCTAGTTGTTGCATTAGCCCCTAATCCTATAAACCATCATAGAGTGGACTCCTTCAATTTTTCTAGAAAGAAATTGAGCTTTTGGCTATCCATTTTGTAGTCAAATCTTTCACAAAGAATTTCAAACTCAAACAAAAAGGTGTTAGGGTCCTCAGTTATTAGGCCATATAACTTTAGAAGTGCAGTAGTGGGTATGTTTTTGAGGTTAGCATTATTGATAAGGCTAGGAAGAGGAAATGGGAAGGTAGTTTGTGCCATCATGGGAGGTATTTGGAAATAGATTTGTTTCTGGAAAGGAACATTAGCCAAAGGATTATGAACAATCAGTGCACTTGGAGTGGAATTATCAAGAAAACTGGCCAAAATTTCAGCAAAAGGTAAAAGGTCAACTGGATCAAAAGGCTCTGCTTTAGATGAAGATGTTGCAGGAAATTCAATACTTGCATCAACAAAAGGTAATTCAACTTTTTTCAAATTCTTCATTCAAATTATTAGATTCTCTTGGAAGGAATCTATCATGGTCATCTCATCTTCTTCCTCTTCGATGCATGCAAGTAATAATGTAAACTTGTAAAGAAAGTTTAGGACTGCAAACTACTATCTAGAAAATAGGGAACTATCTAAGAATGAAAAATGACTCAATAAGGTCCTCATCTTGACACCATCCTTAGCAACAACGCCAAAAATGAACATCCCCACAAAAGGTAATAATAATCATGTCAAAGCTTCTCCTAGGAAAAGTGTATTCAACTAAGGATTATTTTCCCTATCATAAAGCACATTTGAATTGTCAAACTAGGGATGTATACTTGAAATGGGATAGCATGATTTGTGCACTAAGTCTCTCAAAGAGTCATATTACTTAAGCTGCAGGAAGGAAAAATACGTTAAAGAGACTTACACTATTGTTGTAGGAAAGTAAATACATGTAAAAAATTAATGAAATTAATTCTAAAAACTGTAAGATCAACTTAAATCTATTCGATCAACCCAAAACATTCACTATAATTATCCTTGCAAGTGTTGCAGGAACATACATGGGTTATAATGTTGCAAGAGGAAATAGTAAATTCTACTTAAAATGTTGTAAATGTTGAAAGAAACTCTAACCTAGTATAATCTAATCCACCTTCCAAGTGGGCCCCCTTGGTTGGCTTTTGCTAACTACTAACACAAAATATAACTCAAAATCACTCCATTATATTTCCAGAAAAATGGATTACATCGTAATAAAAACAATGCATGAAAATAAGAAAGCGTAACTTTGTCGTTTCAAATACAAAAATAGTATATTATCCAACTAACAGTCATATCCCTTTATATAGAGGATTGATTTTTATTCAAATCATACATATAAGGTTTGACTGATTCACACCATAGAGAAAGGAGAATGTAACAACCCATGACAGAATATAATAAAGACTGGATAATAGCTTCAATAGAGTATTGACAATAGAAAAAATATAGCAGAGTTATGTTCCTATATTCCTTGACATGATGGTTCCTTCAATTTAGGAGGCATGTCTCATGGTGTCATAATGGTTCTCCTTGTCGTAGCTGGGAATTTATTATTTCCCACTCTCAGAGCCTTTCTTGTTTAATGGCAGGTTAGTAGCACATGCGGATATATATTCAAGTCAACTATTCAACTCAATCCAAATTTTAGAACACACATTCAAATAGTTATATGAAATAATGTGATAAATATATAATATTTAGCAAAATATGTCACTACTATCTACCCATAGGCTTTGGTGGTTCTAACTACTGTACTAATAGCATGATCATAAGTTCAAATACTTAAAGGTTTCATAAATGATTTGAAAAAGTCTTAAAATAGAGTATAAAATCAACATAAAATAGAGATAAATTATTGCCCCATTAGGTGTCAAATGATGTTTTATCTTTAAATAGAATCTTTGTATGTGCAACATGTTAGCACCTCATAAAATGAGATTGCGTTTACACATTAATTCCCAAATCCTACAAATTTTCCCACTACTGTTCATTTAATCCTATAATTTTCCCACTACTATCTATATGATTCTTATAATTTTCCCACTATTTCCCATATAGATCATTGACCCTTCATGATAGTCATTCTCTAGTTATCTCATTCACACATTATGATTCAACTTGTTTTTAGACATAAAGATACCTGAGTCAAACACTTGAAATAGAAACAAAATAGAATATGGTGCGAAATTAAAATTTAAAATGATTCATTTCATTGTGTTGAGTAGACATCCCTTTGTCTTGATGAAACCAAGATATGAATATTGTCATCAAGGAGGAAAACCTTTTCCATATAAGACATTGGCAGTATTTTTCCAAGACTTTCCTCTGATAACTATTAAAAGGGATCACATTGATGAAATAATAAAGTGTTGATAAGACTCAAAAGAGATCTCATTGAATACAAATTTCATGCCAAAAACTAAATAAATTGAAGGGATGTGTGAAGATATCTCTTTGAAATACAAGCGTATGTATTGGCATCGACATACATTAAACTTCTAATGATGTAAAAAGATGTTTCACCGAAAAGAAGTGTTACACCAAAAAGCAAGATGTCAAGGAGACATGAAGGTGAATATCTTTGAAATATAATTCAGGTTGAAATATAGAGAAAAATAATATCTCATCAAACCAAGAAGTCACATTTAAATATAGATTGTCAAGGAGGTGTTGTATTGTCTTGTTGAAAAATGGAATAGAACCTACGTTCACCAGAGAGATATCAAGGACCAAAGAGAGCCAAAAGGTGTCTCAACAAAACACAAAGCTACATTGAAATACAAATATCAAGAAGACATTTTTTTGTTTTATTGATAAACTGAGTAAGGATCAAAAGGATAAAGGGAACTCATCAAGGAGACATCAGATTTCACCCAGACCAAATTGAGGCTCCAACAAGTTAATGATTCACAATGAAAATAAACCCTGTCAAGGATAATTTCACACATAAGGATGATTATATAAAACCAAAGTATATATTGACATAATGATGATAAGTACCTTTGATCAATCATGAATAGAAACTAAAAGGATATGGTGAGAGATATGATAAATCGAGGGGAGAATCATTGATTCTATTCAACATGTAGGATGATGAATAAAATAACATGGTACCAAATAAAAGTAGCAAAATTTGAGAAATGTCATATCAAAATAAGATTTCAAATTGAGGTATTTAATGATTGTTTCAATACAATTTAAAGGTCGCATAAACAAAATATCCCAATTTAGATTTAATGTTGTCACTTGTGATTTATGTATATAATTGGTACCTATAATTAAATTCAAAGCCTACATATATCAAAGCACGGAGAAATAGAGACAAATCATTATAGTAGACTTAGAATTGTTCACATAGGTCCAAGTGTTCAAACTAGTATTCCTAAAAAACAAGGATTGTTGCAATATCTTTTTCTTTCTTCTATAAAAATAAGATGGAAGGAACATCGAAGAAACCTAGAGCTAGAAAACAAAAGCACAAAAAATAGCAAGTAGAAACTAGAGAAGAAAATAACATGAAGAGAAAAAGGAAAGAAGGAAGATATCTAAATTATGACCTAATGGATTAATTCCCTACTTCTAGCCCTAGATCTAGAAAGACAGTACAGATGAATATCGACATTGAATAATTGGGAGATAAATATGAAAATTTAGGGGTTGTATTTTGATTGGCTTTAAAAAAGGATTTAGAAACTAGGATTTAACCAAGAATTAGGGATTGGAAATCCTACTGAGAAGCTATCATCCTTATAAAAACTCATTTAATTTATCAACCCAGGGATGTGTTACTTTAAATGGGACAACAAGATATATGCAGCGAAGGCTGACTCAGACCACACTTTTCTAGAGTTGTTGCAGGAAACAAATGCTTTGAAAGAAAATCTTAATCTAAGGTTGTAGGAAACAAATAATAGAAGGGAAAATGGAGAAGTAAAGATTTTGAAAGAGTGCAAAGTCTTGAAAAATAAACTATAATACTTCAAATGTTCTACCACTTTGGTTGTAGGAAGCAACAACTTGTCCTACAGCTTTAGTTGCAGGAACAGTGTAACACTAGAATTAAGATAACAAGATGTAGGAAAGGAAACTACATGAAATGATTCTAAATAACAAGGATTACTCACCAAGTGGGCCCTCTTGGATGAGTATCCAACACTCAATTACATAGAAATAAATCTCAAGATTTCATTTATCATTGATTGAAAAACATAGTACACAGATTCATGAAAGTTGGAAAATAACATAATAAAAGTATATCTCTAATAACTGCTAATGTCCTCCTTCTCACATAGGAGTGGGGAATTATTTAAAGGAAAAATATCTAAAAAATTAAATTCTCATGCTACAAAATAGGTGGAGTCATTATTGAAAAACTAGAAACTAGAAAGCAAGAAATAAAAGATATACAGAAAGAAGGAAAGAACTATCACGACAGAGGTAGAATAGATCTTTCTTCCCACTTCCTCCTAGATTTCCTTCAGGGAACTCATAACTCCTTGACTTGTTCTATGCCTAGATTTTTCCACCTTGATCTTCCTAAAACCATCACTTGATTCGCATTAAATTCTCCATTGATTGAGTCTACAGTAGGACCGGGTCTGGTTATCTAGCGCATGGGCACGTTCACCTAGTCAAATCTTCATTTTCTATTTATTCTCTACACTATAGTTTTATAATAAGACATCCAAAGTAATGTTTCACCAAAACACACATATTTTTATTCATATTTAAATAGCTATCTACCCATTAGAATATAACCAGAGATTTATCACAAGTAATATAGCATTAATATCTAATTTTGCTTGTTTAAAGCCTTAAAATAGATTAGATGTCTTAGTGGCAGCATGCCACGTAATATCATGAAAGAGCATATAATTTTGAAATAAAGTATGATGAAATTAAAGAACATAAACTATCAAAAATTATTTTAGGGCTCCTAAAGATGGCATGAATATGCCTCATCATTTTCCCCCTACAAGATCTAGTGTCAATCCTTAAGCACAGACAGACACATTTCTTATTCGGTCAAGCAGCCTTAGATATCCCTTTGTAGTGTCTCCTCCACTGGTGTTGGTCAGGTTCCAATAGAATTCATTAGTGTGCTCCATCTTTCTCATCCATATAGCCTCCAATTGCATGTTTACCTTATTATTTATGCAACTATACAGTGGCCATAGGAGAATTGGAGGTTGGAAGGTAAGAGGAAGCCATAGCTCTTGTCTTGCCTATCATCCCAATTGTATATACCAGGGGAACCATTGCATGGTGACTCTAAATTTGATGAGGCTATGTGGTTTATCCTTCTTTAATGCCCATGTCAACCTGTTCCATCTTTGTATAAGGGCTTCTGCTTCTCTTTGTCCATTCTACAAGGGGAGTCTTTCAAGTCTTCATAAACATGTTCCATGTTTTGCATAATTCTTTGTCTATGTTATTTTTTATGGAACTCATAGGATATCTCTAGCCAATCATGGTACATGCATTTGGGTGTTCCATTCTTAGGGCACAGGAGTAAGGTAATGGACAGTTCCTTTTCCCTATATTTTCTTAACTATTCCTCATAATTTATCTTATTTTGTGCCCATGACATTAGTGCTAGAAGATGCATGTATCCAATGAATAACAAGGGATTCCAATAAATTAATGAAGGAAAAAAATAATTATGCAAATAAAACTCACAGAGTAGATTCCTAATGGAATTGGGTGCACCTTCATAAGCAACCACAAATTCCTGTGGGGAAGCTATATTAGGTTCAATGTTCCTGATGATTCTCATTAGTTTAAAAAGAAGGAATTGTTCTTCCAAACACATTGCATACAACCTTGGAGGTGGTTGACTTTCTATGATCTAAGGTACCAATTCCCTAACTGCATCTAGTATGTTCTATACATTTTGCACTTCTTGTTTTTGCCTATCAGTTTCTCACTTTAATTCATCTCTCTCTATTTCCCACATTGACTTTTTATATTGCATTTGACTATAATAATCAATAGAGTTTGAAAGGTTACCTTTTGTTGTTTTTTGGGTGGGACCTACCCTACTTTCTTCTTTCCTTGATCCCTTTCACATACTATCATTTGACCAGTTATTTGTTCACTAGTGTCACCTAGGGCATCATCCCTTTGAATTTCTTCCTCAGGAAGAGGCTCATTATCACATTTTGTTTTGTTTTTTTTCTCCTATGGATGTGTGGCTATAGTAATGTCCTTAATCTCATCTTGAAATTGTCGAGGTGGACTATCCCCACATGGTTCCTTTGATAATGGTTCTGCAACAAGAAATTTAGGAGTACCTTTATGACTAGTCTGTATAGTCATGTCTGACATCCCTAACTATCTTGTGTTCAAACAGACACTCCTTCTTGGAGGGGTCTTCTTTGAAGCTACAAGATGCTTCTGCGAGGATCTTTTCTTTCTGGTGGAAGCAGCTACATGAGATGTCGTAGGAGGAGTATCTATGAAAGTTTGAGCTGCAGGAGAAATAGGTGTAATCATGCTAATTTGGTCTACTCTAACCAGAGACCATATTTTCCCTAAGTGTGATCATACCCCTAATTATGACAAGACAATTACCCAAATATTGGCATAATTCATTTAAATAAATTTAATCTCCTAAAATCAAAGTGATTTCATCACTAAACTCACATTAATCACATTGGCTTACTTAATCAAATCAAAATAATAAAATACTTGGCTAAATTAATTAATTAAAGGGAATTAAATAAATCTCCTAATTACAACTCCTCACTTGCAAAATGGAAAGTCAATCCATTAGCCAATGAGAGTTAAATCACTTGGATCACCTCACATGGATCACCAAGGATTAAATCTCCACCTCTCTTCACAAATCAATCTTGACCACTCATTCCTCAAATTCTTCTATAAAAGGAATGAATTTTGAGCTCAATGGGCCCCTAATTTTAGAATTTTCATTACAAACTTATGTTGCTCTAATTTCTTAAGAAATCTAAATGCATTCTTAGTTCATTGTTCATAGTAATTTCATAATCTCTCTTTGGAGAAATTAACATGAACTTTTTTTTAGCATTTAGGTTGCATTCTACTTGGATCTTCCATTCTAAGCATGAATTTGTCACTGATTTAGGCATAATTTGAGGACAATTATGATCTAAATTACACCCTTCTTAGATAGGAAGCAATATGTCTTAGTGATTTCTATGTGATTTTCATTCAATATTTCATGTTTTTATCACTAGTCTAATGACATATTGAAGTGTTGTGTTGTAGCTTGCAGGTACAATAAATACACACATTTCTGGCACCCACTATGGGGAAAATCCTCAAATTTCTCCTTACTTTTAAGTCTATTTTCACTCAGTTGTGTTCTCTTTTTTTAGGTACAGAGTCGCATTTAGTGACCAAAGATCGCCTTTAGTTGTAAAGGCTCACATCTGGGAAAGGGCCTCGCATCCTATATCTCTACAATCGCATCCAGTGTATCTTAGATTGTATCTCATAAAGGCTCATATCTAGTAATTTATGTATCTCCTTTAATTGCAAAGGCTCATTTTCATGATCCTTAATCACATCCTGCATTTCTAGGATCGCATTTAGTAAATACAGTCACATCTGGTTAGCTATTTTGCAAATTTCAAAGTTTAACCACTAATCTGCTAACCATGACTATTTATGGATGTTGAGCAGCCTAACAATTTCTTGCAGATTGTTGTCAGAGACTTTTTGTCAAAAATTTGGAAGAAAACTACTAATTAGTGGTTTGCAGGTTGCCAAAGCATTCAACTTAACTCTTTTCTTCCAAGTTTTCAAATTTTAAGCACATTTTCTTTCATTTACTAAATTGATCAGAGGATTATGCTCTTTTCCTTTATGGAAAATCAGAAACTCAATAGTCAATTTAGAACTTGATAAGAATTTGGGGTAAATGAACAAGCAAACTTTCTAAATTTGGAAGTAATTGAACAAGCAAATTCACTAAATTTGGGGAAATTGAACAAATCAAACTTTGCTTACATATGTTTTGTCAATTCTTACAATAGGCACCTAAATAATTGGATTTAAACACATTTATTGGTCCAACTAGAGGATTTTCTCTTTTCCCAAGTTGGAAAATCAAAAACTCATTATGGGGGATTAAGTTTTGAGTTATAAAATCTGAAGAAAATGAACATTCTTGATGTGCTTGTAGGAGAAAATAGAATGGAATAGGAGAGTATGCTCTTCTTCTCACAAAGAATAAAAAATCTAGACTCCAAAGTCGCCAATCCTTTTTAATTACTTTCAAAACATTAGAGGGCCTATCGGTTGAGAAAAAAATCTCCCAAGAACGACCCAAGTGAGGATAGGTGAACACTAGCTCTTCCATCTCACTATAAACAAAATGATTCCTTGTAGGCCAAAGCCTCGAAAGATGTATTCATTTTTGTCCTTGGAATTTTGACATCATTCCTTGGGCATGCTTAAGTGTGTGTGGAGTGGATCCACTTGAATCTCACTTGTGAGACTACACACATTTGAGTACTTATAGGGATATACACCCTAATTTTTCCTTATGAAATTCTATGGGGGATGATTGCGAACAGATGCCCACATTTAATAAACACTTGTAGTAAAAAAAAACCTGGTTTATCTCTGAAAGGGTGATAATAATTGTGAAGGGAAAATAGTAATTGCCTCAAGATACTCATCATTTTGTGCCCTCACTTGTGTTTGGATTCAGCTAATACGACATCATGACTAGAGTCATTGTGTGCATGGTGATGGTCATATTTTGATTAGCATGTGAGTGTGTACCTCAATCTACGAGAAAATATTTTCACTCTATACCTAGAATATAGGGAATAGGGATGTGTTTTTTTCACCTAATGAACATTGCTTGATGTGTCATGAAATGCACTAAAAAGATAAAATCCTCAAAACAAGAAACAATTTTCAAACCCTGACTTACATGTTGTTCAAAAACTCTCTGGAAAGTCTCACACAGACTCTGTTGTCAGATAAAATTTCACGTACTTTGAGAGAAGTTGACAAAATTTCAAAAACCATTAGAGGCTCGCATCTGGTCATTCTCATGTCGCATTTAGATGCATAATCTCACATCTAGGGAACTACATCACATTTAGTGAATCTTGGCTCACATGTGGGAAAGAAGCTCGCATTTAGTCTACACAAACTCCCATTCAGTCAACATAAGCTCGCATCCTGTATTTCAAAGCTCGCATCTAGAGAGTCTCATTTAGGACAGTGGGTACTTGCACATGTTTCACTCTCAAAAACTCAATATTTTTGGATACCCTTTTGGCTCTTCAGTCTAGTCTTGTTTCTCTTGTTGGTCCGCCTGTCCCAATTTCACAACTTATTTAGGATTCTACCTTGCATGTCCTTTTGGATTCTCACAATTGGTCCCAAAATGTGTTGTCTTTTCACTCAACAAAACCTCTTGGTTCCTAGCTCACTATCAGGTCATTCTAACCCTCTGACGCTGGAGTCAATCACTCTAAACAAACTCATACACTCTTTCACAACTTGGACACACCTATTTGGACAAATTGGACATCCTATTGACATTATTGGAAAACTTTTGACAAAATTGAGACTCATCTTTTATGGTTAACACAAGACGTATTCAATACCTTGATGACGACTTAGAAAATCCTCCATAATTACTCAATTTTCAACAAGGAGAGACATCTCGCAATCCCCTATTTGATCAAGACTCGCCTGAAATAGATGCACCTCACCATGAATGGAGTGTGGCTTTTGAAGAATATAGCCAAGACCATGAGGATAGAGAAAGTCAAGAAGAATGAAACCATGGTCATCCTCTGTTTGATTCAGATAGTGAAGAAGACATATCAGAAGAAGAGTATAACAAACTCAAACAAAGTAGGAAGTTCCAAAAGACCTTGGAAAATATTATTGGTGAAGACAAAGAGAAATATTCCTACACTTAGCATCTCTTGGAGTCAAAATTCCTAAAGACTATTACATTGAGAGATTGAAGGAAAAGGAGGTACAAACACCTATTTCCATACTCACAAAGTAATTAACCTTAATGGAAATGGAACTTGTGACACTCAAGCAAGAAAAGACTAAACCAATGAAGAAGTACTCTTTGGAACACATATTTCCATTTCCTTTTGACAAGAGTATAAACATGGTTCCATTTCCACCTAACATGGCATGACCCAAATATAACAAATACATGGGAGAAACAGACCCACATGATCATGTTAAAGAATTTTGTGCCCTAATCATAGAGTACATGAATGAACCAACTTATCTAATGAGGCTATTTATGAGAAGTCTAGGTGAAAATGATATGGAATGGTTCTCCAAACTCACACCAAGTGTGCAATATTTTGAGGAGTTAATTCAACAATTTTTCCAACATTACTCCTATAACATACAACATAACATAACAATGATGGATCTTTGTAACACAAAACAAAGAATGGGTGAATCCTTTACACACTTTTTACAAAGGTGGAGGAGAATCTTTGTAAGGTACTCAAGAGCAATACCTGAATCTAAAAAGATGGAAATTTTTATCAATAACTTAGTACCCAAAATGAACTATGCTTTACAAATGCAATATTCTCCTAGTTTCGATAGAATAATCAAGAATGTTATTCATGTCGAAGACGTTATGGTCAAGAAAGGATAAATCACACTTCAAAGTGACAATAAATCTGACAACTATAACAACAAACCTAAATGGTGGAACAAAAACAATAATTTTGTTAGCGATGGAGTGGTAGAAGCATTAAATGCAAACACTAAACCAACTGTGTTCGATTTCACAAACAACTTACAAGAAAGTAAAGAAGCCAAGGTAACAACCACAATACCAAGAGGAAAAAATGATGCTAACAAGAGTAAACCATGGACATCTAGACCTCAAAGAACATTTAATCCATTGTGAGAACCTCTTGAGACAATTTTGAAAACTCTCTTGGATAAAAAAGTTCTCACAATACCAGATTCAGAACCATGGGAACCAGAAGTTAAACCGAGATGGTGGAATGACAATACCTATTGTGATTTTCATAAAAATAAAGGACATAAGAATAATGAATTTTTTAATCTCAAACACGTCATAAAAAGACCTCATTGAGGGAGGAAAGATCAAAGTGGAAGGACATACCTCTAATGAAGACCACTTGGCATATAACAAATCATTCCCTTACTATGAAAAAGGGGAAGCTTCCAAAGGAAAGGGAAATGAAGTCAATTACACTTACTCTCATAATGATAATGTGATCAACATGTTGGACATAAAAAGCAAATCAATCAACGTGATCACTATTAAAGGTGCTAAAGACAAATCGACACATTTGAACATGGTAACTCAAAGCCCAGCACAAGTCATGATTATAGGAGTTAATTCCTCATCTAATAAAGTGACATCCTCTAAAGCACCTATTGTCATAGTTCCTAAATGAGCAACGATAAGACAAATAGTTACTATACCATCTGCTAATTATAACTTGGTAGACCAATTGCAAAGGACCTCAACTCAAATTTCTATATTTGGGTTATTGAAGATCTCTTTAGTACATAGGGAAGTTCTTGAACAAGCCCTAAATTCCACAAATGTTCCAAAAGGCATGGGTGTAGACAAGTTCCAGGAAATGGTCAATCACATATCAGCTCCACATTACCTCTCCTTTTCAGAAGAATATGGCAATTCCTTGACTCATCCACATAACCAACCCCTTCACATTGAATTCTTGATCCATAAATCCCATGTAAAATGTGTATTGATAGATGGAGGTGCATGGTTGAATATTTTTAATCTCAATCTAATCAAGAAATTGGGTCTTTTAGAGAAAAAAATTGATTCAAGAAGTAAGATAACCATCAAGGCTTATGATGAAGAAGAAATATCATCCAAAGGACTCATTGTTTTACGAATTAGAATAGGACCAATTGAACACAATGTGATTTTTCAAGTTCTTGATCTACCATTGGCCTATAACATATTTATAGGGAGACCTTGGATACATGAAATGCAAGCAGTGCCATCTGCTTACCATCAATGCTTCAAATTCCACACAATGGTGTGGAAGTAACAATTCTTGTAGATTCAAGCTACACTTGCAAAAATGTTAAAGCAGATAGTATGGTTCCTCACAATAAGGAAGTCCCAAAAGAATCTACACCTGAAACCTCTAAATACATGGTGATGAAAAGCTTTGGAAAGACGCTAAAACTTGAAGAAACTAGAATGGGTGAATACAAACTAGACATGACGCCATCATTAGCTAATATTCTCGTATCTCGAAGATCTTATGGGAAACCCTCCCCATCTTTCACACCTACTACATAAAAATAAAAAGACATTCACAAACCAACTGGTATGATTAGAGCCTCTACTTCTCAAGAAGATGAAAAGGAAGATAAAGCAGTCTTGGCTTGGCTCTATAAAGAGGGACAGAGAGAAAATGAAGTAAAACATGTTGAGATATCCCCAAAAAAGTATGGCAAAGGTTATGACTTTCTTAAAAAAATGGGATACAAAGGGAAGGGACCTTTAGGAGATAAAGGAAAAGGACTCATTGAACCTATACACAGGGAATTCAGAGGCACAAAAGAAAAAATAGGGTTAGGTTTCAATAACAATTCAGAACACCCTACCTCAAGAGATGGTCTAATCTTTGATGAAGGAAGTGATGATGAAGAAGAAGAAACAGAACTTTCACTATGGACATATGAAATATTACTACACATTGGTACCAAAGATCCCAAATATCAAGGAGAAAGATATGTAGCTACCTTTGTAGCACAACTAGAGCATCATGTTCCTTTGTTGTCACAAACTGATGTCCAAGAAGTAGAGGAAGAAGAAGAAGACTCTCTAGAAATCCAACAGCTAGAAGAAACTCATGAAGAAATAATCCAAAAAAAATATGTACATCCTAACTGTGGGCAATTGGTAACAATCTCACATGTCCTATATTTACCACACTTTGATCCACAAATGGCTAACAAAGTACATTAGGTAGCTATTGCTAAGTTTTTAAATAGATCTGATGATGAAATCACAGACTCACATGATTATGAATGGGATCACATGCATGGTGCTACCATGGACATTGAGGTAGATGTAATCCACAAATTTTCACCTCTATTGGAGAGAGGAGAGAGTTCTAACACTTCCCCTAACACTACTATTATCCCAGAATCAGATGAGATATCACTGCCTAGGATTATTGATGGACATACTAGTGCTTTTCTAGGTCTAGAGGACATTCAAGATACAAGACATGAGTTTCAATATAATGAGAAAAGAAGAAGAAATCGCAATTGATGAGTCACTAGATTTAGGTCCGCATATTACTAACAATGACCCTAATAATGATGATTTGACTCTTAATGATCTAAATGCTATAGAAGTTGACTTAACATAATATGTTTTATTAGTTAATAGTCTTGACATTGAGATGATGTTGCCCTTACAAAAATCCAAATCATTATCCTTGGTAAATCCTGACCTTATTGATTGGACCAATTCAGACCCTACTCCTATCATGAACTTTCTGAATGACTATACTTTGTCGTATTATTTAAATGCTTGTGAACCCTATCCTTCTTCGACCAATGCAAGGAGCATGAACCTGAAAGAGGAGGGTATCAAGTTTCTTACTCACAAATTGAAAAATAAAAAGAAACAAAGAACTGATGGTGAAAACCACGTTGTTGCAGTATCAGATTCTAAAATATTAAAAACAAAAGATGTATCTGATGGTGAAAACCTCTCAGAGGCACCAAAAGATGAGATTCTTGATATCCTCCCTGAGAAATTTCAAGAAAGATCTTTAGTACTCATAGACCCAACACAACCAGTTAATTTGGGAACAACAGAAGCTCCTCAATTTGTTCACCTGGCACAATCATTATCAGAAGAAGAAAAGATATAGTTTACTGAACTCCTCAAAGAGAAGAAGATTAACTTTGCATGGTCTCACACTGATATGCCTAGACTCGATCCTGAGTTAATAATGCATCAGTTATCTATAGCTCCTGGAATTAAACCCATCAAACAAAAATTAAGAAAGATGCACCCACATTAGGCATTATTGCTTAAATTTGTTAGTCGTAAAGAGGTTAAATGTGATCATTTATTATTTAGGGTTATTGATGATTATAACAAGGATCATAGTCTTTATGCTTTATCATTTGAACCTTTATTTTAATGGTAGGTAGAGTACATCACTAATGCATATATTTTCTTATGGTATGCATGAACTTGAGGATGGTGGAGTGGTGTATCATGAGTTAAGACCTCCAGAAGAAGAAATCTTGTTATGTGAGTATGCGCCCATGGTTGGGAACTCACTCAATCAGGTTGTATCTTTCCATTATCCCTTGATTTTTGATAAAAATTAGTTTGAATATGATGCAAAAGGTGAAAAGGCTTGTTTTTGGATTAATCATGATTAAGAAGAGTTGCCACAATTTCTAATTTTGTATAATTTGTACCTAGAATTTGAATAAAGCTTGCCCAACTTTTATTTTTCTGAGTACAAATATTAGTTTGCATTCCTTAGGACTAGATGGCATGGGTTCTTGCTACTGCACATAATAAAAATTCAATTACTCAGCAACTCATATGCTTGTTGTTCTAATTTTTTTCTATATAATTTAACTTTAGTTTTAATTAGGTAGTTGTTAGTTACTTTCCTTTGTGTTTTAGTAGTTAGTTTTGTTTCTTGTTTCTTATTTTTTTAGTGTGTCTATCTTTGTTCTTTTTTTCTTGATTATTTTTCTTCTTTTTGTTTGTCAGTTTTGGGGTAAGTGCATTTTTTTCGTTGTTCCCGAGAAGTGGTCCATCCCAACTAGTCCTCAATGAGAGGTAAAGGTTTTTCTTAGCCAAATTTTCTAAACAGATGTAACTTGCAAGAAGCTATACTCAAGGATCAGAAATGGTGATACCTTTTACTAGAAATCAAAGTGATGCTCAATGTTGATCATCCTAAATCATAGAATATATCAAAGTATGACACTCAAAATGTTCATTTCTTGGGCAATTGTTAGTTAGAGACAACACCAGCATGTTGACTCGAGTACCCACTGTAATGACCTAAAAGTGGTCACCTAAACACTAGACCCCTAATCTCAGTCTCATATCAAGAAACCCTAATCTTGATAATTCTAAGTCCTAAACCAAATAGGTAATTCATCAATTTCAAGCTAATCTGACCTGAACCCTAGGTCCTAATCAATCATCACACTTGATTAATTAAATAATTCCTAAAATACAATACATTGGAAAATAAACCTTATGTTAATTATCTAATTGATATTCTAATATATTAATTAAATAAAATTTCTAAATTGCCAATAAATTTCAAAAAGGAATTAAATTAATTAATTAAAACAAAATATGCATTTAAAATCAATAAATCTTTAAAATTGCATATGATGTCATCAACTATTTTTTGAATTAAAATATGCATTTAAATCAATTAAATCTTTAAAAATGCATATGATGTCATCAACTAATTTTTGGAAATAAATCTATTTTATTCAATTGATTTAATATTATCTTTTCTCATTTTGGAAACAAATATGTTTTATTCAGTTAATTAATCCTATCTATTTATCATTTTGGGAATAAAGTTGTTAACTGAAAAATGTTTTTTGGAAGTTTCCAAAAAGACTAAATCTTTCGACCAATCAAATTGCTTGCACATGGATTGTGTTTCCTCAAATTGAATCTGAGCCACTCATTTCCTCTAATCTCGATAGTCGATTTTGGGAGAGATTTTCTATAAAAGAGAGCTTCATTTCCTTCACAAAGGATCCCAGTTTTAGCAATCATTATTATACTATTTTTAGCATTCAAGCATTTTGCATTCTTAGTTTCAATTACTTAGATTTGTTAATTGTTTTTACTTGCATGCAAACTTCATAATCTAGAGCATTTTCATTTAGGGTTTTGAAAAGAACAAAAATATTTGCATATTATATAGAATAATCATTTCATTTAGCTTTCAAAATCCTTTGTTTAGGATCTGGTGTAGTAAATTCTTTCTTGCAATGACCTAAGAGAAAGATTCAAACTCTTGCCTACTAGAAGGCAATGAGTCAATGTCGGTTAGCCTTGGGCATTTTAGTATTATGCTTTTGTCATTTTCTAATATGCTAACCTCGTAATGGTTCATTGAAGTGTGTGTTTGCAGCTGTAGGTATCTGACACAATTTCACACACACATTTCTAGCACCCACCGTGGGGCTCAAATATCATTTTGAGCCAAATATTACCCAAATCTCTTTTTGAGCCAAATCTGACTGCACCATCACGTTCGGAACGTAATTTTGGTTGAAAATGAGTAAAACTTGCCTATATCTGGCGAAACAAATCTGTAGAAAATTTGTTTTGCCCAAGCAGGCCGTGCGACCCATTACATGGAAATCAAGGCACATTTTGTATTTTTTTGCATGCAGCCCGAGCCAAATTTTCAAAAACAAATCTGGAAAGTGTTAAACTTGACGTCCATTAAACCATCATTCTACATGGCCTTCAGTGACAGCCACAAAACCGTCAAATTTAAGCTTGCAAGTTGATGACGTCAGCAGGGTTTGAAAAATATTTTGTCTTCACCATTGAGCTTTTTGAATTTGCAATCTAACTTTAAACGATCATATCTTGCTCATATGGTAACAATTTTTAGTTCAATTTTTTTGAAAGTGCATGATTTTTTATCTACTTTCTGAATATGCAACCATATTTATGATTTTCAGATTTTTTTAACGCTGACAAGTTTTGGGCTTTGTTGTTCTCTAAATTATCTTGTTGATTACAGCTAATAGTGGTTTGCAGGATGTTTGAAAAGAAGACTAAAAACATAGACTACTAACAAATCATCTTGCAGGTTGCCATGATCAATAGCGCGCTAAACATTGTGCTTGCATTTTTTGTTTTATTAAAATAGGAACCCACATGCAAGACTTCTAAAATGAACTTCTATTTGGTATTTTTAGGAATGGCAATGATGTCAGGAAACTATGCTCTCGCCCTTTTGGGATGATAAAAAATCCAGAAACATTATTGTCATTTTCTTATGTGTTTGAAGTATCTTTTAGATTGTAATCCTAAGAATTATATGAATGTATCCTCTACCCTTACCTTCGTGGATCTTGGGTGTAAGATAAACTCATATAATTCTTTTAGCATGGCTACCTCTCGAGTGCTTTAATAGAGCCAGTGAGAGTGGATTGTCCAACCGGTAACAAGCTAAAGCCAAGCCTTCCAAACTAGTATATAAAAAATGTCATTGTGATTAATCTCACAGTGAACAGGTGTCAATTTTGCTATGCCGATAGAAGATCTCCCTCAGTACCCTTTTGGTGCGTAAAAACCTAGAGAATGTAACTTCAGTAGGTTGGGAGGCCTCCTTAACGGAGCTAACCTACCACATGTATAGCTGCCTGAACAGATGCCTTGCCTACAAACTTTGTTTTAGCGACAAAAAACCCTCTATCCATTGGCGCGAAAGGTTAGAGACCGACTAATATGTCCCACATTTTCACAGCTCTTAGTAGAGACAACAATCCTTTGGGAATTGATTCTCTTGGGATTCGAAGCTTGGTGTGCCTACGAAGTGAGTGTAGTGTAAGGAGGAGCCTGTGCCTCCAAGCTTCTAAGTTGTCTGCTATGAGTAGGCATGGCTGAACTTCAGTTCAAGTGGGAATTCAACAGATATTTCCCTGGCTTACCTAGGATTGTGGTGTGTCTATTATTATTTTTATACAATAAACAATCTCCATGATGTGTTTTGTGTGAGTCTTTACTGAAACAACAACAACAACAATAATCAAACAATCTAGAAAACTATAAACTTTGGATATTTGCCTATCTTGTCTTGTCTGAAACTTCAACGATATGTTGAAACTCTGTCGAAACTCTGTCAAAACTCTATCGAGACTCTGTCAAATAAGTTTCAAAAACTTGTTGAAACTTGGTCTTTCATCAGTCTATCCTACTACATTTAGTCTGTTATGAAATTTGCGATGTCATAACACTTCTGCTAGTTCACATGTAACTACAATCTGTTGTTAGTCCAACCTATCACTATCTTGAAATCTGATGTTGTTACACTTGTCCAATTGATTGAGTCCTTTGTTCAATCTTATCATCTTTGTCTACATTGTCCTTGTTCTAAGTTGTGAGAGAAGGTTCGTTAACCTTGACTCAAGATTGGAGTCTTTTTCTATCTCCTTCTTAGTTGGATGTTTATCTCTTGGTCTCTTTGGTCTTGGACTTGGATAACACATTAGGTATTACCACAATGTCGGTCAGCTGAACCAACTTATTTATGCCTGTGTGAACTAGAAGTCATTTTAAGGAACTCTAAAATCTATCAACTTGTCTGAATTCCTCTTCTATTGTGAAAGTTCTATTCAAATTTTTACCAAATCTGTGTTCTCACCAACATCACTACTAGTCTGTCTTTGACTCCAATCTATTGACATTCTGACTCGTCGCTATTTTGAAATCTAATTTCGTTGTGCTAGTCCAAGTGACTTGTTATCTTATCATCTTTATCTGCATTGTCCTTATCCTGAGTTGTGAGAGCAGGTTCGTTAACCTTGACTCAAGATCAGAGTCGTTGCTTCTCTCTCATAGTTGGACTTTATATCCTTTTTCCTTTGGTCTTGGACTTAATCAACACTTTAGCTATCACTTCAGCACCTGACAGTCAATCAATCGATTTGTCATACCTCCTCTTCAATATTCTATGCAAGCACATCAAGACAATCTTACAATATCTAAAAGAAAATGGGCTAAACCTTATGTGTTTGCAAGTTGACTCTCAGGGATAATATGACTTATTTTGTGTTGTCATTATGGAAACAAAGTCATATGAAGTTTTGACAGAAAACTATGAAGTGAAAATTGACTAAGTATAGAAGATAGAACAGAACAGTGATTTGCAGTTGATCAAAGTACCAGCGCATGTGCGTAGGATCAAATCAAGATATGCACATTCATACTTAAGTTCTATGATATTTTATTATGCTTTCCCTAGACACGCATGGTCAGATATGTCAGTACAGATAAGTTATAGCAAGAACAGTAATACTAGTTGTTCAGAAAATAAAGTATGAAGCCGACTTCAGTTTTTGGATCAACGTATAATATTTTGTTGTGTAAAGGCCAAGTGCCTATTATATTATGTTTGTAATCATGTCTTAATGACTATTGTAAACACACTTAAGCCAATGTGTTTGGAAGAGTTGTGTATTGCATTTTTGGGCCAACTATAGTCTTGTTTTGGGCCGCGTCTATTCAGGCATGAACATATACATATATATATATACATATATATACATATACATATATATGTATATATACATATATATATATATATGTATATATACATATATATATATACATATATATACATATATATATGTATATATATATATGTATATATATATATGTATATGTATATATATATGTATATGTATATATATATGTATATATATATATAATGAAAAGGTATATTAGAAGTGTCGAAGAAATAAGTAGAGAAGAGACATAAAAGAACAAGATAAGACATCAGAATTAAATAAAGCTCTTTAAGAGTATAAGAGCATCAACGCATAACCAAAACTGATCAGACAATTGTGTCACATACAACAGTTCACTTTTATATATAGTGTATATCTTTGATAAAGGAGGTTGTAGCCTTCATCCTATTGAGCAGTGAGCTTTTTGGATAGTGAGTCCTCACCCCTAATAGGGTTAGTTGCAAAAGACTCCTAACAGGGTCAGACCCTTAACTAGGTCATTGCACTTGCATTGTAAAGACTGCTCCTAACAGGGCAAAGGAACTTTAACAGGTTCATTATACTAGTGCAATATTTTTGGGTACGAATTCCCACTGGGGTTTTCCTCTTATCCAGGTTTCCCTGTAATCATATCATTTTTTATGTTTTCTTGTGTTAAGCTTCAATTGATATGTATTTGATTTATGTTTAAAGTTGCTGAAATAGAATAAATAGACAAACACTGATTCACCCCCCCCCCTCTTTCAGTGTTTCTAACAATTGGTATCAGAGCTCTGGTTCTCTGAAAGAAATTTTAACCTCTTGAGGAGATCATGGATTCAGTAGAAGAAAAACATCTGAAACAGAATCTTGAAGTATCCCTTGAAGATCTGGACAGATCTGAAAAATAAAATGAAGAACTAAACTAAAGGTTGATGGCTCTCAAATGCTTATCAAGAAATTAAGGAAAGATCAGAAAGATTGCTCTACCAATGATTTGGGAAAAATGGTCAAGAAACTGAATGAAGAGAACATGTCCTTAAAAGACAAAATTGAAGATCTGAATGAACAAATTATAGATAGCTTAAAATCCATTGAAGAGAGGACCAAAGAAAGTAAACAGTTAGATGAAGAACTTATGCAAGATAATATGAAAATCTTGGAGTTGGAAAACATCAAGAATAAAATTGAATATGAATTATCAGGAGAAAAAGACAAGATTGATAAACTACACACAATTTCTTATCTAATTCAATCATAGCTTTATGCACAGAAACTAAAAGGTGGTACCACTGGTATGGGATACAGTATAGCTCAAATTGAAATCACTTCAATACAAGAAAGAAAGAAATCACAAGAACCATCCAGTGAAGCAAAGAAAACTGAGAATATTGCAGTGGCTAAAACTGAACCACCTAAAGATGAACCCAAGCAAGTTAACAGAACATGTTATGCTTGTAACAAGCATGGACACTTAGCAAGAGACTGTAAAGAGGTAAGACCTTTCAATGGTTATTGTTACTCCTGTAATAAGTTTGGTCACAAGGATATACATTGCAGAACAAATCAAACAAATCAATCACAACAAAACCAAAGAAATGTGACTCAATACAATCAGAGAAATCAATCTCAAAGAAACCTTTAGAACATTACATGTCAGATATATAATTTCAATGGACACACAGCCAAGTAGTGCAGCATGATGAATAGCAACATTAGACCTCCTATCATTTTTCATTCATGTGGACAAGTTGGACACATCTCAAGGTTTTGCAATCAAAAGCACAAAGACGAGAGAATGAAAATCCTAAAAAGTCACTATTTGAAGAATCAGGAGAAGTCAAGTTTGTACAAGCCAAAATTGATTTAGATAAAATTTGTGTTGAAGTAAATAAGGATAATGAAGAGAACAAGGTAGTAGATGCATCCTCAGTGGATGCACCTTCTACTTCTGTATAGTTGATCCTCATGGTCTTAGGGGGAGCTATTCTAGCTCTGAACCCCTACGTGGATGGTATACTCACCTTCGAGTATGCACCTATGGATTCATGTATGTGATCATGAATTAAGGTTGTATGCATGCACGCATTGCCTTTACTTCATTTAGATTAAAGTTTGAAACTCTCAATGGAAACCGCATATGGTAGAAAGCACTAAATGCAGTAACCTTTATATAAGTTGGTAAACAATTATTTATCCTCATTTTTTACATTTGAGATCATAAAATTTGCAGAGCACAGGAGCACTAAGCATCAAAGCATTCAAAGGTATCAATTTGATGATTTTGTGAATAGATTGCAAGTTGAAATGGAACCCTAGCAGTCGCGTCATTTCAAATTGCGGTGGAACCCTATTTAGTCAATCAACAAGTGAGTATGGAAACCCCTGTAGTCTTTGACATTACTGAAAGGAAGAGATTTTTCTTTAAAAATCATCCATTCAAGTCTATTCTAGATGATGTAGAAGGGGCATTCTCTAAGACTCTGCTAGGAGTTGTACACGTGGAAGACATTTGTGCTTACATCTACTATAAGAAGGAAACTGTTGGGGACAACAACATAACAACTCTTATGGCTTCAATGATGAAACTAGACTATTCATTCAAGGATGAATATTCACATCTCTCTAATAACCCTATTTTTCAGTATTATAGTGTGCACAAATTTTATGAGCCAGAATGGTTAAAAATCTTGTTGAGCAAAATTCATGATGATCTCTATTGGATTGGTGAATTTCCTGTCTATATTACTGCAGACCTAATTCATGACATGACTGGACTTCTTAGGATAGGACCAGTTCTTCCAACTGGTAAAGATGTGAAAAAGTAGGTTGAACAAACATGTTTATCTATAAGTGATAGGTGCGGTATGACACTTGATCCCATTAAGGAAGATGACATAAAACTGGTCACCATGATACTAGGTTACAAATTTCAGCACGCAAGAAGACTAAATAGTGTATCTACAACTACTTTCCTAGCGGTAGTAAAGATGGTGAAAGATAATACTCAGTATAGTCTATGTCAGATATTGAACGCTCAATTGATTGACAACATTTGAGATATTAAGCATGACAAGAGCAAGATATTCAAGTTTGGCTCACTGATCATCTATCTCTACTTCTACATAGTAGGTAAAGTTTCCAATCTTTACCTAGACAAAAGTAAACCTTCTATGTCTCAAATATCACTCAAGGCTACATCAAAGAGAAACACGAAGGATTCTATGGACATGGATATCAAAAATTTCAAGATTAAAATGCAAAAAAGGTTCAAGATACCTGAGAAGATAGTTGAGAAATACAAAGACACCATATTCTTCATGGTGGAAACTGGCTATACTTGCATGGAGGTAGTTGAGCCCAGAACAAAATGGATTCACCCTCTCGGATATGAAGTTGAAGAGCATGTTTTGGAAGGAATCAAGGATTACTTCAAATATCCTAAAAATTCATGGTGTTACACAAGAAGACCTAGACAAACCTAGGGAAGCTAAAATTACAAAAGAACTTGAGAAAAATCCTACTAAAGTAAAAATGGAAAAGCCTGATGATATGCCTAAGAAGAAGGAAAAAAAATCTTATGAAGGAACATCTGCACCATCAACTACCATTAATATAGAATCATCTCCACCTTTTGTACCCCACAAGTTAACTAGAAGGAAGAAGCAAGTTCCCACTATTCATCCATCCTCAAGGACCATATGGAGCAAGGTAAAGAACACTCAAGCCCCTCATGAGGTAGGATTCAGGCCTAATCTAACAGTCCTAAAGAACAGAATTGTTAATGAAGGAAGACTAGAATCTATCAAGAATGTCTATGACAAATATCAAGAGATAGAAAAATCTGAAATTCATTCAATGATTATATCTCATATGATCAAGTTCAAAAAGTTAGTATTGGAACTAAAGATAGTCATACCAGACAAATTATGGAATATAATGGACCTATTAAAGAGGAAATCAATTTAAGAAGATATGAGGATAAGAGAAGAGGCATTAAACAGTCTTCTCCCTATTTTATCACATGATGAGAAAGATATACTATTGGATTTAGTAAAAACTCATCTCAGAACCAAAACTAGAACACATCATATCATGAATAAAGAGTATGATCTGGTTGGAGAAGAGACTCAGAAAGCATTTGAGTGGGTATGTCTAGATAGACATATGTATCCAACAACAGTGCCTACAACAAAGATGACCCCTACTCCTCCCAAACTGAACAAAGAACTAGTGATTCAAAGTGCGCCTATGACAGGTCCATAGGATTCAGTGCCCAAAATCACATCACCTTCTGATACAACCAAAGATTCAAAAGAAACTATTGTGATTAATGATGTCAAGATATCCATGACCACTTCTGACATTGACATGGACAAAGTTGAAAAAGCATTTGTCAACACTGAAGAGATAGAGCAGGTATACACTAATAACACATCTTTACAGCAAGATGAAGTTCCCTCTAGAGATTCAAACAAAGAGGAAGACAATCAATCTAATGAGCCACCAGTTATGGATATTCTTGTGAAAAGTGAAAATATGGATGCTAGTCAAAATTTCATATTGACTCCACTCATCAAACCATCATTGATGTCAAGATTGACCCCTAAAGCAGCAATGTTAGATGCTTGGGAAGAAGAAGATTTGATTAAAATCAATGTGTTGGCCATGGAGAAAGCAAAAGAGAAACAACTCATGAGAAAACCTCTCTTTCTAGAAACAATGAACATTCTGAATGACTTAGTGTTAGCAGACAAGAAAATGGATAAGATTCAGTTTGTTGATGATGTTGACAACATCTTGACAAGTTTCAAATCATATTTCACAAGTTTAGTAGACTCTGCTACTAAAATTGTAGAAGATGAGTAAAAGAAGGGAAGATTAGATGAATTGACAAAGAATTTCACCCTAGATCTGAACTCACTAAAGATTGGTCAAGCAATCTTTAAAGAACTTGCAGATAAAGGCATAAATGTAGTAGCAAACTGTATGTACAGAGTGAAATTCACCTCAAAGCACATCAAAAAGATTGAGGAAGCTGACATCTTGGTTGACAGTGTTAGAAAATCAGTTGAAACATCCATGCAAGACATGAACATCTGCAATAATATCTATCAAGGTCAGTTGGACAAGATTGAATAGGCAAAGTTTGAGATCAACAAGATAAGAATCAGGCATACTCAACTGAGAAATGCACTAGTGCCCTCTCTAGTAGTCTTGAATGAAAACATCAAACAGATAGATACAACAATTTCCACATATGATCAAGTTCTCAGCATGGATTTGACCAAAATGGAAAAGCTTACATATGCTTTATGTGCCCATCTTCAGACCGTAGATGCATTGAAGGCATTCTAGCAGCAGGAAATAAAAAATCTACAGATTACTTATCCAGATGTTTACACAGAGTAAGTACCCAAGGACTTACAAATTTTGGACACCTTTGTCATTAATGTCAAAGGGGGAGTAATGTATTTAAGGAATATGTGTATATATGGGGAGTAGTGTATGTATATGTTAAAGGGTATAATGATATACAATTTTTTGTGTTAGTCAATTTTGAGTAACTTGGCCACATTCCTTTGTTGCCATTAATGACAAAGAGGTAGATTGTTGGCAAGTTGACTCTCAAGGATAATATGACTTATTTTGTGTTTTCATTATGGCAACAAAGTCATATGAATTTTTGACAGAAAACTATGAAGTGAAAATTGACTAAGTATAGAAGACAGAACAGAACAGTGATTTGCAGTCGATCAGAGCACTAGCACACGTGCGTAGGATCAAATCAAGATATGCACATTCAAAATTAATTTCTATGATATGTCCTTGTGCTTTCCCTAGACACTCATAGTCAGATATGTCAGTACGGATAAGTTATACCAAGAACAGTAATAGTAGCGGTTCATAAAACAGAGTATGAAGCCAACTTCAGTTTTTGGATTAGCGTATAATATTTTATTTTGTAAAGTCCAAGCACCTATTATATTATGTTTGTAATCATATCTTAATGACTACTATAAACACGCTTAAGCCTTTTTGGGCTGACTATAGTCTTGTTTTGGACCGCGTCTATTTAGGCATGAACATATATATATATATAT
>MU226743.1:1108750-1137212 GCA_018584345.1 Thuja plicata | reverse complement strand
GGAACTGATCAAACAATTGTGTCACATACAGTAGTTCACTTTTGGATATAGTGTATATCTTCGATAAAGGAGGTTGTAGCCTTCATCCTATTGAGCAGTGAGCTTTTTGGACAGTGAGTCCTCACCCCTAACAAGGTTAGTTGTAAAAGACTCCAAATAGGGTCAGACCCTTAACTAGGTCATTGTACTTGCATTGTAAAGACTGCTCCTAACAAGGCAAAGGAACTTTAATAGGTTCATTATACTAGTGCAATATTTGTGGGTACTAATTCCCACTGGGGTTTTCCTCTGATCAAGGTTTCCCCATAATCATAAAATGTGTTATGTGTTCTTGTGTTAAGCTTCAATTGATATATATTTGATTTATGTTTAAAGTTGATGAAATAGAATAAATAGACAAACACTGATTCACCCCCCCCCCTCTCAGTGTTTCTAACATTATGGTCCTAACAACATGCAATAAGAGATTCGTATGGCAGCTTTATCAAAACAACTTCAAACTATGCAATGAAATCCAAGAATTAAAGGGGGAAAAGGATACACAATCCAACAAATCCTAATCAAGCTCAATCTATCCTTTTCTATTTGATCATTATCAAGTGAGCGGCTCCAAATCCCTAAAAGCTACTGAAAACACCACAAATTCTTCCTCCAAAGGGATTAGTAACAACATGAAAGAAAAACCTTAGGTTAAATGCATGAGAGACTTCACTCCTTTGAGGCAATCTTATGAATTTGCATTCAAATAACTTCTTGAGAATGACCTCATCACATTACCTCAAGTCACATCACGTGGATTGAAGTTCTTGAGTACCTATTGTGCATATCATCAAAGCAATGAGTATAAAATTTCAGCTTACATGGAGTTGAAACATAAAATCCAAGATCTTCTTGATGATGGCATAATTAAACCAAACAATCCTAATGATTTAACTAAAGAATAAAAAGATACTAATCTCAAGCATGATCAATTTCAAGAATCCATGTCTAGAAATGGTTCACATATCACATCTACTTCCTCCACCATTCCTCCATCTCCTAAAGCTTCATCATCTATATCAAGGATTGAGCCTAATGACGACTATGTCTACCCTCAAGGACTACATCTTAAAGAAACCCAAGCTAATTTGCATTTTGCTACAAATATATTCTAGGATTCGAAGATCATAGACCCAAAGCATCCATGTTCTTTAGTGCTTATCATGCCTACTCAAAATGATACTCCATTAGCCTTTCAAGAATCCCTCATGCAAATCAAAACTCCTACCTTATCCTTAGAAGTGGCTCCATGTCAAGAAGGCAATCCCAAGTGTGAAGAAACAAATATCAGTAATGATCAGGATCAAGACACCATCCATCATTATCCAATGGTTGGTCAAAGTCACACATCTCAAAATTCTCATGATGATTTTATCATCCCCTTCCATTTCTTCCAAGAAGATAGGCCTCCATCTCCCAAGCAAGATGAAGATATCATTTCCACCATCTCTAATGAGTCTATCTAAAATCAAGAGCAAAGTACCCTTTATACACCATCTAAAGATCCTTGTCAAGATGAGAGTATCTCATCATATCCTTGTCATGCTTCTCCATATCCACCTCAAGAAACCATCATTCCTCTAAATCCCTTGCAGAATTATAAATCCCCTCAAGCTTTAGCTGCTCCTATAAAAAATACTCATGCACCTATTGATATAAAGATGAATTCTAAAGAGAAGAGCCTTGGTCATGCAACTCACTCTAAATATGTTGATATCCCTTCCACACCTTATCTCCCTCCATTCAAATATAAGCATCATCCTTCACTATCGTCAGAATCCATTCTTAGTCCTTATATTCCAAAGGTAAAACCATCAAACCTTCCATCTATACTAGGTCCTTATATCCCTCCATCCAACATGCCTATCACTACTATTTTTTAATCCGCTTACCCTATCCCCTATCAAGATCAACAAAGACATAAATCCTTGAAATATCCCTATCAACCCATCCATATGAACCAGTCATATCAGCCCTATCGATCCACAATTACCAAGACTTTTGGAAGCAATTTGGATTAGCAACAAAGAAATCAGAAATACAAGAATCCACGTACATATGAAGATCATTATGTCCAATCTAATCAACATGTGACTACAAAGAAAAAGGAAATATTCAAGAGACCACAAAGGTCCACTGAGAAAAGAACAATATCAAAGCAAATATGGGTTCCTAAATCCATCATGGAAGAATTGCGTTCTCAATCTAAGCAAAGAATATAATCAAAGAAAATATGGGTTCCTAAATCCATCATAGATGAATTGTGTTCTAAATCATCCAAAAGAAAAGGGAAATAAAAAGCTATGTGGATTCCCAAATCTCTTCTAAAGGATTTGGGTACAAAAAGGAAATCAAAAGTTATGTGGATTCCCAAGTCTCTCTTAAAAGGCTTGAACAAAAAGGAAAAATCAGAGTTGGCATCCAAGCTTCCAAAGTCTTCCACTTCATCTCCATATATAAATCTCCCATATTCTAACTCTATTTTGGGTCCTCATGTCCAAAAATCCATTACCTTAAATACTTCATCCATCTTGGGTCCTCACATACCAAGAACCATATCCACTCATCCATCAAAGCCTCAAGCTATTCCATCTACCTCTACACAAACCCTTCAATACCCTATCCAATATCTCACACCTACCACCTACCCATCCATCCCATATCCTTCCATTCCTCTTATCCAATCCATCACATAAATCCTTGGCTACCATCTTCCTTATCCTCCATATCATTATTCTCTACCATCACCCTATCAACATCTTTGAGCATACTTTTAGCAGCCTTGGCCTATCATAGAATATCCTTCAAAGGAGCACTATCCAAAGAGCAAGAAGCTTAAGTTCCTCCATAAAATCAAAAGTACAAAAAAATAAATAAAAAGAGAAAAAGTTCCTTGGTAAAAACCTGGTAAATAGGCACCTTGGTAGCAAAAGTAAAGAGAAATCAATCCTTCCTATGGTGAAAACCACTTCTTGTGGCACCTTGGATAAGTACCATGATGAAAACCTTGCAAACAGGCATCATGCATAATTCATCCTACTTTCACTCTTCACTTGGGGGAAAGTTCCTTCCATGTCACCTTATCCATCATATCTTACATCTAGCTAACCTGTGAGAATTCATGTTCCTTCTAGTGGTCTTGACAAGGTTGAGCCTATCCATGAACATCATGTATCCTAACATTTATTATCCTTTCCATCAACTTATTCACTTTATCTCATCCATGATACCTTATCATGATCTTTCTTACCCCAAGCCTATCCTTCCTATCTCTAAGCATTCCTTCCATAATCCAAAACATTCACTTATACCTCCATCACCCTTATCCTGATTGCGCTATCATAGCTATATCATATCCTATCAAATTGACCCCTTGGTCTTGATCAAAATTGAAAAACAAGTTCTTAGAAGTCTCTTGACATGTCCATTCTTTTGGACTACATGCTTTTCATGACATCAGGTCATCATCCTATATGCTATCCAGCAATGCTCCATGAACCCACATTTCTATATTATGTTTTCCCTAGCTTGGGTAATCTTGAGGAGACTATCTTTGAGGGTCACATTCACCCTCTTCATCCACCATTGTCTATTCGCCTCATCCATCAAATTTCTAATCCATCTATTATGACCTCCACCTTGCTAGACATTGGGGGAAAACCAATGTGATCTTGCTTGAGAATGAACACTTCGATTCTTTTGAGAACCTTCCTGGCTTGAAACTGATCCAGAGTCATAGTCTGGGGGCAAACGAATCAGATTTGTCCTCACAGTATGAGTCAAGTCAGTCATCACAATCAGAGGTTATTACCTAGAGGCATGGGTCCCCACATCAGCTCACATATTTGGATTACACCATAGTCAATAATATTGTCATTTCTGAAGGACAACTCGCTACTGACGCAAATAGGTGTTTCTCAACACCCTAATAAAAATTATTTCTTAACACTATCTTTGGATGCATCTGTGTTTCTTAACACACATTGGATGCTGCAAAATGAAAACAACAAATCGATAGCAATCAAACACATTGCACTCACAAGCACGACGGTGTTTCTTGACACCTCATACATATACACATCCAAAAAATTTGAAACTGACTGACGTATGTTGAACTTCTCTTTGTATGTTGCATGTTCTCATTGATTTTTTTTTAATCTTTTCTTTGTCCACTTCTTGTTGGTGTGGTCCCGATGATCCAGCAATGTCAAATAAACTAGGTGTATGTGATAAGAGCTCCCGCATTAAGGTGGAAAATCCTCACATCCCTCGATCTTATTTATTTGTACACCAAGGTGAGGTAAGACCTATCTCCTTGACTATTATTGCTCTATTTTTTTACGCAAGATCACACTCATGGTATCTTAGCTTTGAATGCCTCGATATTAGTGTACTCTTGTAACATAAACTAGAAACAACATTCAGGTCATCTCGGCTTTTGTGCCTTGATTCTTAAATTAGTTTCCCATATATTATCTGATGAAAGTCATATTTATATTTTTATGGTCGCAGTGGCACCAGTAAGAATCGTATCGACTTTGATGTTCCAAAAATGCTCGATGATGAAAATTTTCACTGTTAAAGGTTCAATGACTACACCTTAGGTTGCATCTATGTTAGTCTTGCATCTGCATCTGCATCTGCATGGTGTTAAAATCTGCATAATATCGATATATATCTACAAAGTGAAGGATTTGAGGTTCTTATCGATCAATATTCCTTTTGACAAGTGGTTAGTTGTGTGTTGATTGACATTAAAATGACACCCTTGACTAATTTGACTGTCCTGATTCCATTTTTAGGATCAAAATCAAAATCAAATGTTTGACTTTTTCAGTCAACTACAGTTGACCGCTTGCACAACCAATGGAAATATCTCACACTTTTCTTCCAGTCAATCCATGTATCCTACTTTGGTCAATCTTGGTCAAACAGGAACTCCCATCAAGTACATCTTTTGTCCTAACCACTTGGGACCTATTTCTAATCAGATCAACTTCTTCTTACATCATGTTATCAATCAAATTGCTTCTCATCACTGAGGCACCTTGCCATATTTCAATTTTTCTCCTGAGGGGCAGGATCAGGACATCAGCATTCCAGTGATCACATCCTCAATCAAAACCCCATTGCTTGGGGCATCTTAGCTTCATCGCATCAAATCAAGTTGATATTAGCTTAAAATCAAAGGAAACCTAATCAATGGTCTTATACAATGGTGAATACACTCAAAACTAGACAAGACCGATCTTATACGAGTTATTCATTATTAAAACCAAATACATTGATCAAATTGGCTTCATCGCTTCAAATCAAGTCAATTTGCTTGCTAATCAAAACTCTTAACGGTAATCAATTTCATCACTTCAAATCAAACTAGTTATTCATTCAAACCTATCAAAGAGGTTTAAGAGTTCTTGACATATGTTCAGTTTCATCGCTTCAAATCAAACTGAGTAGTCTTTTTATATCTTTTAATCGATCTTTGTCCAATCAAGCTCGAAGTCGGTCTTCTTCAAAAGAATGGTTTCATCACTTCAAATCAAATTGTCCTGGGTCTTCTCACTAACATGTCTTTGAATCAATGCACTGATTGCACATCAATTCAAAGAGGGGTAAATGTAATGACCTAGAAGTGGTCACCTAAACCCTAGAACCCTAATCTCAGTCTCATATCAAGAAACCCTAATCTTGATAATCCTAAGTCCTATACCAAACATGCAATTCATCAATTTTAAGCTAATCTAACCTAAACCCTAGGTCCTAATCAATCATCACACTTGATTATTTAATTAATTCCTAAAATACAATACATTGGAAATTAAACCTTATGTTAATTATTTAATTGATATTCTAATATATTAATTAAATAAAATTTCTAAATTGTAAATAAAATTCAAAAAGGAATTAAATTAATTAATTAAAACAAAATATGCATTTAAAATCAATTAAATCTTTAAAAATGCATATGATGTCATCAACTGATTTTTGGAAATAAATATGTTTTATTCAATTGATTTAATATTATCTTTTCTCATTTTGGAAACAAATCTGTTTTAATCAGTTAAATCAATCCTATCTATTTATCATTTTGGGAATAAAGTTGTTAACTGAAAATGATTTTTGGAAGTTTCCAAAAAGACTGAATCTTTCAACCAATCAAATTGCTTGCACATGCATTATGCTTCCTCAAAGTGAATCTGAGCCACTCATTTCCTCTAATCTTGACCGTCGATTTTGGGAGAGATTTTCTATAAAAGAGAGCTTCATTTCCTTCACAAAGGATCCTAGTTTTAGCTATCATTATTATACTATTTTTAGAATTCAAGTATTCAAGCATTTTGCATTCTTAGTTTCAATTACTTAGATTTTTTAATTGTTTTTAGTTGCATGCAAACTTCATAATCTAGAGCATTTTCAATTTGGGCTTTGAAAAGAACAAAAATATTTGCATATCATATAGAATAATCATTTCATTTAGCTTTCAAAATCCTTTGTTTAGGATATGGTGTAATCATTGTTTCTTGCAATGACCTGAGAGCAAGATTCGAACTCCTGCCTACTAGAAGGCAATGAGCCAATGTCAGTTAACCTTGGGCATTTCAGTATTGTACTTTTGTCATTTTCTAATATTCTAACCTCGTAATGGTTCATGGAAGTGTGTGTTTGTAGCTGCAGGTATCTGACACAATTTCACACGCACACCCACCAATCCCATAACCCTTCTCCATCTTCAACCTAACTAAAAAAAGAGTAAGGAAAGAGAGGATAAAAGGAGAAGAATATGAAAGAAAAATGAATCATTCAAAGCAATGGTCACTACGGTAATTAGAATCTTATACCAAGGTAGTAGAGTCTAAGTGATGCCTAGGTTTATCAAAAGAAATAAAATGAAGGCATTCAAGAAGTAGCATACTCAAAGCACAAGTGTCCTAAACCGGTCACCATTCAAGAAAGAATAAATAATTCCAAAGAGAGAATCCTTCAAATACCTCAACTTTAAATATCATCAGAAGATAGAGAAGAGTGAATCTAGAAATATCTACCAGGGCTATAGATGCATTTCCGCTAATAGAGCAAGGTTAGATTGGGACTCAGGGGAAATTTTTCGGGGCTATGGATGCTTGACGGGAAACAAAGATCTTCTTGGGAAGCCCTTGTCAACATTATGAAGGTTGATTTTTGGCTGATATTTTTTTAAGTTATCCTTGTCAAAGTATCGAAGAAATGAACACACAAGTACAAACACTGGAAGAAATAGAAAAAGACTATAATTTTGAGAGTTGGCGAAAGAATATTTCTATGAATAGTACTTGGGTTTGGTTTATTTCAACACAAGTTTCTAGAAGTTTTTTGCTAATAAAGAAATACCTTGGTCCTTTCTCCTTTTGTCAGGGCTATTTGTTGTGGTTCCAAAACACACACCCCATTTAGGCTACTTAGGCTAATGGGGACCCCCTTTTCTTTGGGTCTTTTAGCCTTTTTGAGTGGTTTAGAGCCTTTTAAGGTTAAATAGGACCACATATTTGGTGAGTCAGATTATGGGCCCCTAGGGAGGCTTTCGATAGTTGGGTATTCTCTTTGATTTCCTTGTAATTTTTTCATATCCTTTTGGTCTGTATATTTTCCCCCTTTGTGTGTTTTTTGCTAAGTCCTTAGTGTGTTTTTTGCTAAGTCCTTAGTGGTTTTTTGGTCTTTTAGACTTTTTGAGTTTTGGAGGTCCTAGGACCTCCAAAACATTGAAAGGATGAGTTAGCTTTATGATAGATCATGTTGGTGCTCAAATCAATAGATTGGATTTCCTATGGACTTGTCGATCCAATGCTTGGAAACCCAAGTGGTTTGGCCAACTAACAAGTTCAACCGAAAACAAGTTTAGAACTTCTGCAATTTTGGCTCTGTGGGACCAAGGCTGGTAAGCCTATACCTGAACCTTAATTTGTTGGTTGGATTTTTTTAATAGTAGATAGAATACACTTCAAGCCCTCTCTCTCAAGTATGGCAAGTTCACTTGAAATCAATCAAATTGTAATCAATACAACATAAACTACAAGACTAAAAATGATTTTGTTACTTGTAAGAATGCTTGGTAAATATGTATAAAATAAATGAATGCTGAGTAGAATATCTCAAAACTTTAAAAAATGAACCAAATGACCATAATCCAATAATTGATAATACCAGTGCCTATTTCAACTTGGGCAATAGATTCAATCCAATTTCAATCCTATGTACAACCTTGCAAGACAGTATATATTTCAACACCATCAACTATTCAAGTGTTATAGATGTAGAGAATTTAAGCCTATTTATATCCTTGCTAGTTCAAATGAATTTAACTCCCTTGGTTAGGAGACCAATTGAACAAGAATTTGGAAACACTATCTTTTCATGAACTCCTTGATAATCAAACAGATATATTAGACACAAAATCTCTACGCAAGAATTGCAAGAACAAGAATTGAAATTCCTCTAATTATTGCAAGGGACTAACTTAAATGAATTAAACTTTCTTACCACAAGTAAGCCAGAAAATACTTATCTTTGATTGATTTTTTAAAAATAGTACATTTGAGTCCATGTTGCAGTTGTGATCAAATTCTAAAACTAGGAACAATGATAATGATAATATATCTTCACACGGTCTTGGAATCCCTATTTATATAAAATCTAGGGGATGCGTACAAGCTTCAAACTACTGTGTCTCTTCATAAATAAAACCTAACACTAAGATCAAAAATTGAACATCATAGTTGCAATTAAGGAATAATTTATATCCTTATTTGAAAATAGTTGTTGACCGTTGGGATTCATAGTAATAGTCGCTTAGTAAATCATTTCTAATTTATCTTTTCTATGATTATTATGGTGCTTTGATCATATGTTCATCCATACATAGCCATATATGCTCTTCTTTATAGTGGATATCATCAATGGTATCTTGAACAACTTCAGCATCAAGAACAAGATCATCGACATTGTCAACCATCCTCTGTCATCCTCCATCCTCGTAAAGATTATGCAAATAATGTCTGCACATGATCATTCTTTTCATTTCATGAAGATCACATTATCAGACAGATCCATGGTACTCATCATCCTTGTAACCCTGCATGGAAAATGATGATGTATAAAATAATAGATAAAACCCTATCTGGCATAAAAATAATTAGAATATTAAATTAACATAAAGAAATCCAAGTCAACACTTCCACCCAAGCATTTTATCCTTTTTGTCATCAAGGACATGTGTCATCATCACACGATCCCATGATAGATTAAGGACATTCAGTTTCTGATTGTGGGATCACACCAACCGTCAATCATTTCCTTTCTTTAATCACCAATCAGTCGGGACACGTGTCATCAATGTGTGATCCTACAATGGATAAAGGACATGCAGATTATGATTGTAGAATCACACAAACCATCAATCTTTGTTGTGCTTTAGTCACCGATCAACCTTAAGCCTCCTTTAAAACTCAATCATATTTTCCGCTCAATTAAAACACCACCATTGATCATACCCATGTGCTAAAAGAAAAGGGCTTTAGTAGCATGTACTTGCTTCAAAATGACGTGAATCCTCATCAATTTTCTTGACCAATCTGGTACTACCAGCTATTGTGCCCACTATCTCATTCCTCAAAACACTTGCGAGCTCGAGACATGTATCGTTAATGTGTGATCCCATGAAGAATAAAGATCATGAAACTTATGATTGCAGGATCATCCCTACCATCGATCTTTGTTGAACATTAACCACAGATCTTTCCTTGTTACTCAGAGCACTTGCAGGCCCAGGATAGGTGGTGATAATGCATGATCCCATGATGGATAAAGATCACTTAGTTTTTTTATCATGGAATAATGCCCACCGTCGGATTAACTCTGATCTTCTCGATGCTTCATTGTTTTAGCCCCACTCAAGCGAGATCTCAGCAGACACTTGTCATCTACGCATGATTCTGTGATGGGTAAAGATCATTTAGTTTCTGATAGTGGAATCACGCAAACCGTTGATCTTTGCTAAGGTTTAATCACCAATCATGACATACCACCATGTGTCTAGTTTGCTAATTCATCATCTTTCCTTGTCACCTACCATGACACAAAAAGGTTTTATTTAAGATACCTCAAGCCCCACCATCCACTTCATGAACCACGTCTTCTGAAAGGCCCAATATAGTTAACTGGTACTTCAATTCTTAGATCAATGTGGGATAATATTGTTGAGTATAATGCTTAACAAAATGTTGAACAAGGAAACCAAACTCTATGACCATGGTGATCAAAGCGATGACTTCTATGGGAGATGTGGCATAATCATGGGGATACAACCTGCAAAAACACACCAGGGTCTATGCAAAGATAATATAATAAAATGGTAAAGTTAGAAAATCCTGCGAAAACACATGTAACAGCTATATTTATGAATTTGAAAATGAGACTAAGAACACTAGGGTAAAATAGCAATACAAAATATATAAATCACATTGATATAGGTATAAAACATACTTCCCTAAGTTATCTGGATATGTAAATTGATCTATAAATTTGGGTTCCACCAGATCAGATTCAACACTTTGTGCACTTTTGCAGTGCGAAGGTTTGAGAACTCTCCCACCCCTAACACCTCGCTTGCTACAGAGAGGTTAACTCCAATGTTCTTTGCTTCGAGCCTTTTTCACACTTTTGTAGTGAAAAAGGCCAAAATTTTGATCCAACACAAGCTTTGACTTCTGCATAGTTTGGACTTTCACAATCCTATAACATTGTCATAGTGCAAAGTTCTAAAACTACGAAGAAACCAAGGAGGGGTTTTGGCCAATTTTAAGTGGATTTTCTTGCTTCTTTCTAGGTTTTGTAGGTTTTTCTTATTTTTTCTAGGTTTAGTTAGGGTAATCTTTATGCTTTCAATAATATGTTCCTAACAACTGCATTTTCATACAGGATACAAAGATTTCAACTCCTCAACCAGTGAAAAGAATGTCAGAATAGACAACAGCTCTACCAATGAAGTATCATTTCAAAGGATACCATACCCCCACTAAGATGGGAAATTTGCACAATGAGATACCCAACACAGATGGAGGTCAGTCTCTATTCCACATGAAACATCATTAGACAACTTAACATAATTTATTACAATGAAGATTGAGGAAGATCTGCAACAAATGTTCTACTTCAAGGAAAATATGAAGCAAATCATGGATGGCATTGAAGAAGTTCAAAAATTTGAAGCATTCCTTTCAAGGTTTAGGAAGAAGCAATAGAGAAATTTGAACTCTATGGAGTTACTCAATTTTGATGAATTCCAAGAATTTGTAGAGAGATTTCGCAAAGCACACCCAGGTATTCTTCCATAAAGCTAAGTGTCATTTTTTATACTTAGCCAACTTTCAATGTTGCATTTTTTGGAGGTCCACAACCCCGATAATCCAAGGTCATCAAATTTCCAGACTTAGACAATTTTCAATGTTGCATTTTTCAAAGTTCCACAACCCCAAAAATCCAAAGTCACCAAACTTCCAGACTTAGTCATTTTTCAACATGGCATTTTTTCAGAGTTCCACAACTTTGAAATTCATGGGCACGCATTTTCAATCATTTTTTCACAGAGGATCATTTTTTTGGGGAAATTGCATGCATACTAGAGTTCATTTTGTGCAATTCAAGGGGTCTTCTACCAGTTACACATCAGAAGGGCAGTTAGATCCACACATTTTAGGTGTGAACATCAAAGAAAAGATTAACCATGTGCAAGAAAGGAGAAGAAATAGTGGAATTGCAGTTCAATTTCTTACATTTTAGGGGTTGATTCCAGTCCAATTTTGCATGTATTTGATGTACACATGGATGGGAATCCATGAAAAATTTTATCAATCATTTTAGGAATAGTATTGCATCTTTGAACAATAGATTTAATTTAATTTTGTCATTTTAGATGTAGATGGAACCCTAGTTACAAGTTTCTGATCTTCCAAGTTGAAGCACTATATATTTCATATAGAGATGTAATTAGGGTGGGATTCTTTATAAAATAAAATATATATGGTGTTGGTGCTTAATTCATGGTGTAATTTTCTTCTATCTATGTGAAATTATGAATTTGTGCATACTTGTTCATTTATTTCAAAGAGCCAACTGGGTTTTATTGTTAATGAGTCCGCAATCAATTAGTTTGGAGTTTACTATTATTGTTTCATCTTGTTGTGAAAAATGATACCAAATATTTATTCTATCTATTTAAATATAAATCTGTCTCATGTGTTCATGCATCTAGTAGCTTCATGATTTGATAGATTTTGGAAAATATTGCATATGGTCAAAAGTTTCTTCAAAAGATTGCATCTGTGGAATATGGAATTGTGAGTTTATATGATTCATGTTTTCTGGGTTTCCATCTTTTCATCATTTAATTTGTAAGCATGATTAAATGATGGTTTATGTCTGTTAGATTTCATTTCAGTAGATTTTCTTACAATTATTGTTACTCAAATATTTTGATCTTTTTGGGAAACTAGTTAAGATAGGCAATCATTGTAGGATTTAAAGTTAGATTTGCATTATTAGGAAGTTGTATACATTGATAATCGAGAAAATACAAAAAGTGCTAAAGCTTGTTTTGCAGCCTGAAGTTTGAAATGTACTAGAAAATTCTTCCTTGTGAACATTCACATTTATCTTCAACTGAGCTTACCAAGCGGTTGTACCTTGACCACGAAGAACCTTGGGAATAACCTTATTATTTCAAGAGGGGAATTTGGATCTTGAATTCCTAGCAATTGATTTGTGTAAAAGCAACGCTCAACAAGAACTTCATTTCTAATTTTTTGTTTTAGTGTCCAGGGTTTTTTTCTTTCCATTGGAAATTTCCCTGGTCATCTCCCTTTATCTTGATATTCTTACTGAAGGCTACACTGCCTTGCTTTCAAATCCCACATCCACTTTATTAGCTCAAGATTTCTTTTTTTTTTTATGTTATCCATTCTTCTTCCTCTACGTTCCCAACATTCCTAGTTGAAGCTTCAAGTGAGAGGTATGACTTTTTAGCTTCCAAGGTGACAACTAGATTCTTAGTTATAACACCATCAACATCAAGAGTAGATGAGCTTTTTTTTGCAGATGAGCTCAAAACATAGGAGACAATTTCTCCCTTAGTTTGAACATCCTCATTATGGGTATGAACTTCATCTTGCACCTCAGGAACAAAGGGGTGGGATACTCTACTATCCTCCAGGGACACTCTAAAAACTTGCATTTTTTCTAGAGTCTTCAATCAAAGTATCTCATTAACTTTGGTGTGGCTTAATCCACAGTCAGTTTCTGCAGTTAAATTCTTCATTGGATCTACCATCACTTGGTCATCACCTATTTAAGCTTATTTCTCACAATGCTCTGTATGAGAAGAAGAGGAGAAATCATTTAAATTAGGTTAAAAAGTTTCCCCTTCCTCCAATATAGTAGTCCTTGTAAGCCCTCTATTTTCATTTAGAGTCATCACTCCATTCTACTTTGAGGTAATCTCCAACATAGGGGTGCTGCTAGGAAACTTCAAAAGCTTTAGCAGACCATCTATAAAGTGATAATTGTCACGCCCCTCCAGGGGAACCAGGATGACAAGCCAACTAACTACTAAGAGATGTGATATTTTTATTTTTCAACAAAATATTATAACTAATCTAAGTCCTCACAGGCTCCCTAACACCGCTATTAAAGAAACATAATCTAATCTATTCATTTACCCATTAAGGCCTTGATTGATTAATATAACTTTGCAATTCATTCCTTTACTCTTAACATTAAGTTACATGTATAACATTACCATCAATCCTAATATTTTAACATGCATCCATGTGAGTTATCCTTTACTAAACTTATGTCATTATTTACACTATTCATTTAAGCATTCAGGTGAAAGATAAACATTCGATGGATATGCAATGCCCTATATACTTTATTATTTCATACGCATTTGTGAAACATAGTAACCATAATCCAATATTAAATTCTATAGCTGTTTATTCATAGATTCATTAACTCATAATATTTTTCTAGAAGCATACATCAAGAGATAGCACATTCATTCATAAATACATTATTTCATACTAAGTCTAAGATTATTTCTTCGATACCAAAAGTAATAAAAGATACGTGAATAAATACCCTAAACAATTATCTTTTCATATTGATAACATATAATATTTTCCCTTTCCTTTTTTCCTAGATATACCCATTCCCTTATACATTGCTTTGAATTACATTGATATACATCATATCATCAGATCCAATGATTTACAAGAATGCACATGCATAAGCACATCTTTAAATATACAATAAGAAGTCTTCAAAACTGATAATCCAGAAGGAACAAGAGCCAAGAACATCCATCTGACCATGAATAGTACCTTGATATAATAAATATTAACCACCCAACCACGTGGATCCAAAAGGACTCCACTTCCCCGTGCTAGGAGACAGAGGCCAAGGCCCACGCAAGAAGGTAACAACTAGGATACTCCTAAGGTGATGATAAACCTTCCCAAAACATCCCACAACTGAAACCACAAGAAGATCACAAAGACATAAAGCAGATTAGTAGGAACTCTAAGACACATGCTAGGTGAGTGTCATCACATAGCCCTCACCCCTTGGGTTATCCTGGTAAGCCACTCTAGGCCCCGGTCCCCAAGTAGGCACATGCAGAACCGAACATCTCTCATAGGGAAGAGACTGTTCAATTCTTCTATCGCAATAGCACTTTCTCCCACTCCCATCCGTAGCCTATACTAGCACTACCAGCATGGGCAAGGCTTATCTTAGCTAATGTGTAGTACCCCTTCCCATAATTTTATTAATGTTTTCACTGGATTAAACAACTCACCAGTGGGTTATCCTGGTACTAGCCACTTAAGGCCCCGACCCCCAACTGTGAGCCACTCACCTAGTGTTCTTAGGTTCCCTACCTCTAACAAACATCATCAATGCACATAAAGATAAGTACCATAGGTACACAAATGTTTACAACATCAAACGATTGAGTTTAGGAAAGCACTAGTTGTCCTGAATCCTTTGGACAACCCTAAACCACAATCGAGTACACATATAGTTAAAACACAACCACATTGCATCAAATGAATCAAAAGGGATTCTCAACAACACATTAACATCATGAAACTCATAAAAACATAAATTATAACATCATAGTAACCTAGGATTGGGTTTAGGGGATCACTGATTGACCCTAGTCCACCCGACAGTCCTAAACCCTAATCTGGCATTCAAGAAGGTAAATAAAACATAGGAAGACATTAAAATGTACCAAACATTAAAAAAAAATTATACAAAACCATATAACCAGTGCCTTTAGGCACCAACTCAAACCATAAAACATCATAACAAGATCATATTGCAGAAAACATGTTGATTCCTGAAATTTGGCTAAGTTTGAAATTTCCTAAAACCTTCAAAATCTATAATCTTTATTTGAACTCCTAAGAGGATGAAACCACTCTCAAACATCCTGGAAGGTATTACATAAAATGTAACTTAAAGTATAAGGAATTAAAATTATGTATCTTATACTTAAATTTTACATTTTATATTTCACCCTAAGGCTGAAATCGGACGGAAACCACCTTAACCCTAATCAGGGTTCCCAAAATTATCCAAAACACTTGAGAGGGTTCCAAAGGATCCTAAACACAATGCCATATGTAAAATAAGTGTCCTACAAGTTTACACACCCCCTAGGGTCAACCCCGGGTCAATACGACACCTTAAGCCCTTCTGAAAACCCTAAAAACCAATCTGGAAGAGTCCTGCATAGGTGGTAGCCCAAGCTGCACAGGTGGGAACCCTAAGCTGCACAGGTGGTCGTGCAAATTGCGTAGGTGGAGCCTAGAACTGCACAGGTGGTCAGGACTGAGTGCACTAAGGACAATAAACTTGCAGATTTCTCTTTCAGCCAAAACTGGGTAAGATGGAGGTTGGGAACGCGGAATCAGAGGGATACCCAGTTGAAATACCTTTGTTCTCCTTTTGAAACATCCCTCAACCCATTCTACCTTTGAGATACATCTATTTTATTTCTGTCTGTAGGTGCAAGTTAAGGAAAGATAACATCAAGAAACATTATTCTAATAAAGAGAAAGTTGAAATAATATCAACAGAAGGAGGTTTCAAGAAGAAGCCTACACATTCTAAGGCAATAATTCTCATAGGAGAAATGATACATAAACATCCAATAATAACATTCTCTATCATAAAAGTATTCATCCATCATTTAAATCATAAAGAAAGCATTGTATCCAAAACAACCATTAAATGATTTCTTTGATCAACAACAAATAACAAACTGTAAGACACACACATCCATCATAGCATACATATATAACAGGATTCTTTTTCTGGGTAGAGCCTACCTAGAGTCCTGCGGAGAAACCTTTGAGAGCAAACCCAAATCCACTCTAGCCAATCCCAATCTCCTCAAGCTTTCCAATCACAGAGTTATCTTCCAAATGCCACCACTACTTCTCTAATAGAGTGGGACTGAGGGTTTTCTGTATATAATATCTCCCTTCTCCTTCCTCCCTCTCTACTGTCCAAATCTCCTTTCATATATATGTTGTAGGATTGGTTGCACTGGAAATTTCAACCGATGCAACCATCCATAACCATCTATTGGTTATTTGTTTAGAACTTTAATAGTTCTTAGATAAATTAATGTGTAGATGGTTTCCCGAGAAGGCTTTTAGTTTATTTAGCACTTTAGTTACTATTGTTTTATTTTTATGTAGTAAGTAAATTCTTTTATTTTATTCTCACTTTCATTTTAGATAAAGATTAGTTACTTTTCTCTCTTAAGGAATAATTAGTAATTTACTTTTATTTTATCCAAGGATGAAGTGGTTTTTAATTACACACAATAGTTAATCCCTTCTTTATAATTATGAGGACATAAATAAATACATAAACACTCACATTAAAACACATTTATATAAACATATTAATTTAAACATGTCTGTGTGTGTGTGTGTGTGTGTGCACCCATATGCCTATGTGTATATATATCCATGCAAATATTACTATTATAATCATGCTTTAATGAACACACTTAGAAAAGCCTTATTACCATATATTTAATTTCATAAGACCATCAAATTATTACTAACTGATAATCCACCCACAAAACAATTTTCACCTAGTCCTAGGGACTATAACGAATATCCACAATGATCAAATACCAAGCAACCAAAATTGGATATCAATCCACAGTCAAAGGACAAATCCACAAAGACCCAACCCGGGAGCAGGGATCAGGGCTAGGCTTAGTCTTGTGGGACCAGGTACTGTCTTCGTAACAACAACAAGGATCGAGGATTTTGGGGCACGATCAGACTTGTGAAGCCAGGTGAAGTTGATGCCCAGTACCTGCAAGCCTGCATCACCGAGAAGAAATACATGTGCATTGATGTACATATTAAAGAAGACATTGCAGACAGATGATCGGGATCGATACATCATGTGGACCTCATCTATGTGAGTAACTACGACTCCGTCTCGAATCATGAAAACACATCATGTATATAGGCACACACACACACAAGGAATGTAACATGAGGGTTAGAATCTTGAGAATTGGGTTAGTCAATAATCGATACTAATAATAACTCATCATAATCATAATAAATGTCCTAAATCATTAAGTGACATACAAAATTCATCGAAAATAACTTTAATAGAAGAATATATCTATATGCATCCAACACATATCACATAACACGCTAACTATGTTCAGAAAGGTATTGAAGGTCCTTTATACATACATGGGGATAGACACATACATAAATGATACCTTCAAACAATATGTCTAATATTAGAATTCTCAGGTGCAAGCCGATGAAATAATTATAAACAACTTATAGGAAAACAAGTATTAAGCTATAAGGCAACATCTAAAGATCTTACTTCATTCAAAAACTTGTATTAGGGTTAGAGGGGTATTACAATAATCCTAAACCCCTGAGGAGCCCCCAACCTTCTACCGGGCTTCCCCAATGCATTGAGGAGAGTAGCATTTATCTTTCAACTTCGGCTCCTTAGTTGTAGTTGCTTTGCAATTAACTATTACATGGCCCAATTTAGAACACCTTTAGCAATAGAAAGTCACATTCTCATAAACCAAAGCTTGAGTCCACTTTCCCCATTTGAATTGTAAAGTAATAAAGTTTTGGATAATCTTATTAATAGCAACATTAACAAAAAAGAGGGAAAAAACAAACCTGGATCTAACCTGAGTCAAAATATCTAAATTCAGATAGTGCCCAAAGGTGTTTCCCACCAATTAAAAGAATTTCTCATCCTAAAATGCGAGTAGAATACTAGGAATATGAACCCAAACCGGAGTCCTTTTGTTGAGATCAGTCATTGAGTCAAAACTTAGTTTCCACCTACACAAAGTTAAGTAATGCTTCCCATACACCTAGGAGTCTGATAGTTTATTTATTAGGTTCTCTTATGTCGTTAACTTGAACAAAAATAGGTTTCCTGACATAGCACTAGTAGATACACTACCCTTGAGTTTCCATCTAGCTTCCACCCATCTTCAGACCATGTCAATATTTGGTCTAAAGGAGATAATCTTACCAACCAATGCATTGTTCATGGAAGAAACAATTTTATCCATAACAACATCCAGTAGCCAAATTTTCGTTCCTTCCTTTGTTCTAACATATGCCGACATGATTTGCAAGCATTATTCCCATGGGTCTCATTTACCAGCGTGCCTTTCCAATTGGTTTTTGGGGAATCATCTTTCTCTTTCTCTCCATCACGGTTGAATCCCCAAAAATTCCATTCATAAGTGTAGAAGATTCAACAAAACCCCAAGAAAAAAGTGTGGAGTCTGTAACCGGGGCCCCAAAGGACACTTCTCCCATGTTGGGAGGAGGGTCGGGTTGTGGGGGGGGGGGGTAGAGCCCTCCCATTGTCAATGACCATGTGCAGGTTTGAATTTTAAAATTCGTTAGGCGGGAGTTGCAATGAGACTTTCATCATATTTATTAATGTTGTTGTGTCAAGATTTGGAAGCTATTTTTTTCTCAAAGGGTTTTCTCCAGGATACATGTGTCTTTATGTGTATCTATGTTCTGTATTTCTTTTCTTTCAAAATTATTTTAAATCATATATTTCTTGCATGTCTCTTCACATAGATTAGCATAGGAAGTGTTTGTGTTGTTTTTCTCTTGAAATTGGTCAAGTTGGAATATGTGTTGTTCATCTTAGAACCCTAATGCTTAATTTATTGAGCAATGTGTATTTATTTATTATGACCTCTAAAGAAAAGGAAAAGGCAACTTGAAGTAACACTATGTGTCATTTGTAGTTTCCACTAGACAACATATAAGTGTCCGTTCATGCCCCATACAACTATATGATTTATATGATTTCTAAGTTTTATATATATATATATATATATATATATGAAATGAAGCACCTAAATTGATAATTTGGAATTTTTTCTTCAGCTAATAATTAACTTGACTAATTTTGAGTGTTGAATTGTGTGCATGGCTTGGATGCCTAATGTAGACCATGGTTTCCAACCTGTAATTTTAGATACCGCAAAGCCATGATTTCCAACCTGTAATTTTAAAAACCACTTATAATTTGTGGTCATATTAGAACTTCCAATGAAGGTATTGTGATATAAATTTATAGATGCACTTATATTGTGCAAAAATCTCTACATTTATAATTAGTGTGATCTCCTATAAAGACCCGGGCCTGTAATTGTATTGTGATTGTGAATACAAATGATTTGAGAATTATCATTGTTTGCACCGTTTCCTCTTCACTTTTGTTCTTCTCTACTTGTATCTACGTAAGGATATATTTACTTATTTTAGCAGAAATGATAACCACAAACCACTACGTAGTGTTCATCCGGCCACCCATCTATTATAGTTTGAAGCCAAAATGGACACCCAGCTCAGGTACTTGTGTAAGTAGTGAGTATATTCATGTGAAGGAGGGGAAAAATGACTGTCAGAAATGAGAAGAAACACATGTGAGAGAACTATCATCATCTCAATGACTGCCAGAGGAGTAAAATCGCTGTCAGAAATGAGATCTCCAACAGGATCATTACATTAGTTGCTTCAAAAATGGCGATTCCCAAATGATGGAAGATAGTTGACTGGTATGTAAAACCATATATATCAAGTGTAAATGAGATTATCCAGCAAGGGAGCATCCTTAGTTTCAGGCAGTTCTGTGGCAAGTCCCTTGGACGCTAGCTTTGAGAAATATTAAGTACATGTACCCAATGTGTGTATATTCAAGAATATACTCATGAGTTTTAGGGTCTATAAATTTGCAGAGCAAGAAAAAGTACATAGTTCTGTATTTATTTTATTTATGTTTTAAGTTATTAGGGAAGGGGTCAGTTTAGCTTTTCATGTTCTATCTAATATCTAGGTAACTTCTTAGTTGATATCTTTGCAAAAAAAAATATATCAGCAACAATCATAGGATTTGTATGGGGCATTTGTGCATTGGTCAAAATAATTATTAGAGGAATAGTATTCAATTAGTTGTGTAAGATTTTGAGGTAATTGTTGAAACATCTTTAAAGAGGTATGGGCATCACCTCTAAATGACCACATCTTGATCTTTGTGCACATAACAAATCTTCTTGCATTCTTTTTTTACTATTCTAGGACTGAAACAATATCTTTAAGTTCATAATCACAAGTGAAGAAGCCCAAAAAAATCATCAAAATTTGTACGGTTGAAAAGCTTAAGATGTACTAAGTTAGGGTGCACGAGGCGACTACTAATATTCTTCCCCCTAAGTATCATTGTGAGTATAATTTGGGGAAAAAAAATAGTATTTTAATTTTTATTTATTTTGTATTTTTTTAATTTTATTTATTTATTCTAGTTTATATTCAATTGTGTTGGTTATTTTGACTAAGATTTTAAAGTTATTTATTATTTATTTTAAGTTGACTAAATATAAAATTATAGCTATTGTTTGTCAAGTTACACATATTGTCGTATTTTGAGGTATACTCTAGGATCTTAGTGTAAAAGAGATTACTCTTAAATCATATGTATAGTATGCCCCCTCAAGTTATATGAACATGATCAATAATGGGGATATTGTAAGCAAGGTTATACATAACAATGTTTTGGCCCATGCATGAAGCATGTGTATAATGGGAGACAAATGTGTTTCCATAGGTATGATGACAAGGTAATTGCAAAAGACATGTCATCTAAGTATAATGTAATATGTCACATCAAAAAGATCAAGTGGATAAGATAAGTGTCATAATGAATAAATAGATCAAGAAAGCATACTATAAAATGTCATGGTAATCAATACTTGAATCTGATAGTAAAATAAAACAACATATCTGTTTCTACTTATAAGTGTTATATAGTAGTTATTGTTAGGTAGAGTAGTTGATTGTTCTAGTTATATAAATGGAAACATAGAACATTCACGTACATCATTAGTCATCTAGCTTATTTCTCTTTGTGATGCTCTATATTAGTCCTGTGGCTTATTGGTAGATTTTGTTAATGATACAGTATGATTATCTATACGTTCTACTTCCCCTTTTTAGTGAAGTGTAGGAAGACAAGTGGTTGTCGCAACAAGGAACATGAGCATAGAATTTTTATCCATTTTATTTTCAATTGATTTGGTCTACTTGAAAGTTTTTATTTTGGAAAGTGTGTTTGCATAGGTTTCAAGTTGCATTCAAGTAGTCACGTCAGGGTAAAAAAGCATCAATAATCAAAGATTATTTGGATAATCTTGCACCCTTCTTTACAATTAACAATCATATATTTCAATAAATAACTCATTCATTTCATATATGAAATGTCTTCGACGTAAAAGTAATTATTATATTAAATTAAATATAATTAGTAAAAAGCTAATATTATTCAGAGTTATTACACAAAGATTTTAAATGTTTGTATATAATTATTTTCATATAGTAAATAATGTATTATATATTATACAAATAATAGATACATAAAAATTGAACAAAGTAATTTTATTTTATTTTAAAAGTCAAAACATTAAATAAGATCAATTCTTAGATAGATAATACATAAAGTATGCAAATACTTTTTAAATTACATAATTTTAAAAAAAAATTCAAAAATTGAATATTTAATTGGATAGATATGAATGATGTCACAAATGTCATTCAACGAGACAACATAATGTTAAAGTCAACAATGTACCTTTATTATGATGAATTAGATATGAATGACATCACAAATGTCATTCAACGAGACAACATAATGTTAAAGTCAACAATGTACCTTTATTATGATGAATATAATATTGTATATGTCATTCAAGTCATTAATTAAACTAATAAATTTTATAAAAAAGATAAACTATAATTTGATTTTTGTAATGACTATTTCCAACATGAACCAAAAGAGAGAAAGACAAATAACATTTTTTAAGCTATTAAAGAAAAATAGTAATAATAGACTATAGAGTTTTTGTTCAAATTTTTTAATTTTTCACAATGATTGGTTGAACTAATATAAAAGTTGGATGCAATGGATGCATTAATATTCTAACGTGCGTAAGAAATAGTAATGCATTCATATAGGACTCATAAAATTAATACCATAAAGATATAATCATAAATTTAACTTTGTTGTGATCCATTAAAATTTACTAGTTTAAAATTTTGAATATAGGTCAACACTATAGTAAAGTTGATTATGTCATAATAAAAGAAAAACACCTACATAGAATCTGAATTATAGAATATTATATTTTTTCCATAGAATATTATATTTTTGGCATAGAATATATTTTATGGATAGTAGGATATGAATGATTAGCTAGCTTATTGGAGAGACACTTGGTTTTTTAAACTTAAATATTTAAAATTTTATGGCTTATATTTTTGGCATAGGGTATATTCATAAATTGCATGATAATCATGATTAGGAGCTTTACGATGTACACTACGTATTTTTAACCTATATGCTTTTAGAAGAATTCAGGTTGTACTTTTGTGAACTAATTATAGATTAAAAGTAGATAAAGATTAAGATTTTTTAAAGCAATCTTAAAATATATTTAGCTAGAATATTGGAGTATCAATAACAACATGAGTTAAATAGAGGATATAGAGAATATTGGAGTATGAATAACAACATGAGTTAGTTTCTGATAGCGGAATCATGCAAACTGTCAATCTTTGCTAAGGTTTAATCACCAATCATGACATACCGACATGTGTCTAGTCTACTAAGCCATCATCTTTCCTTGTCAGCTACCATGTCACAAAAAGGTTTTCTTTAAGATACCTTGAGCCCCACCATCCACTTCGTGAACCACGTCTTCCGAAAGGCCCAATATATAGTTAACTGGTACTTCAATTCTCGAATCAATGTGGGATAATATTGTTGAGTATAATGCTTAACAAAATGTTGAACAAGGAAACCAAACTCTGTGACCATGGTGATCAAAGTGATGACTTATGTTGGAGATGTGGCATAATCATGGGGATACAACTTGCAAAAACACACCAGGGTCTATGCAAAGATAATATAATAAAATGGTAAAGTTAGAAAAGCCCGCGAAAACACATGTAACAACTATATTTATGAATTTGAAAATGAGACTAAGAACACTAGGGTAAAATAGAAATACAAAATTTATAAATCACATTGATATAGGTATAAAATATACTTCCCTGAGTTATATGGATATGCAAATTGATCTATAAATTTGGGTTCCACTAGATCGGATACAACACTTTCTGCACTTTCACAGTACGAAGGTCCGAGAACTCTCCCACCCCTGACACCCCGCTTGCAGCAGAGAGGTTAACTCCGATGTTCTTTGCTTCGTGCCTTTTTCACACTTTTGTAGTGAAAAAGGCCAAAATGTTGATCCAACACAAGCTTTGGCTCCTGCATATTTTGCACTTTCACAATCCTATAACATTGTCGTAGTGCAAAGTTCTAAAACTACGAAGAGACAAAGGAGGGGTTTTTCGAAGATTTTTAGTGGGTTTTCTTGCTTCTTTCTAGGTTTTCTAGGTTTGTCTTTCTTTTTTCTAGGTTTAGTTAGAGTAATCTTTATTCTTTCAATAATATGTTGCTAACAAATGCATTTTCATATAGGCTACAATTATTTCAACTCCTCAACCAGTGAAAAGAATGTTGGAAAAGATAGCAGCTCTACCAATGAAGTATCATTTCAAAGGATACCACACCCCCACTAAAATGGGAAATTTTCATAATGAGATACCCGAAACAGATGGAGGTCAGTCTCTATTCCACATGAAACATCGTTAGACAACTTAACAGAATAGTTGTTACAATGAACATTGAGGAAGATCTGCAACAAATGTTCTACTTCAAGGAAAATATGAAGCAAATCATGGATGGCATTGAAGAAGTTCAAAAATTTGAAGCATGCCTTTCAAGGTTTAGGAAGAAGCAATAGGGGAAGTTGAACTCTATGGAGTTACTCAATTTTGAAGAAGTCCAAGAATTTGTAGAGAGATTCCACAAAGCACACCTAGGTATTCTTCTAGAAAGCTAAGTGTCATTTTTTATACTTAGCCAATTTTCAATGTTGCATTTGTCAGAGGTCCACAATCCTGATAATCCAATGTCATCAAATTTCCAGACTTAGACAATTTTCAATGTTGCATTTTTCAGAGTTCCACAACCCCAAAAATACAAAGTCACCAAACTTCCAGACTTAGTCATTTTTCAACATGGTATTTTTCAGAGTTCCACAACTTTGAAATTCATGGGTACGCATTTTCAATCATGTTTTCATAGAGGATCATTTTTTGGGGGAAATTGCATGCATACTAGAGTTCATTTTTGCAAGTCAAGGGGTCTTCTACCAGTTACACATCAGAAGGGCAGTTAGATCCACACATTTTAGGTGTGAACATCAAAGAAAATATTAACCATGTGCAAGAAAGGAGAAGAAATAGTGGAATTGCAGTTCAATTTCTTACATTTCAGGCGTTGATTCCAATCCAATTTTGCATGTATTTGATGTACACATGGATGGGAATCCATGAAAACTTGTTATCAAGCATTTTAGGAGTAGTATTGCATTGTTGAACAATATATTTAATTTTATTTTGTCATTTTAGATGTAGATGGAACCCTAGTTACAAGTTTCTGATTTTCCAAGTTGAAGCACTATATATTTCATTATAGAGATGTAATTAGGGTGGGATTCTTTATGAAATAAAATATATATGTTGTTGGTGCTTAATTCATGGTGTAATTTTCTTCTATCTATGTGAAATTATGAATTTATGCATACTTGTTCATTTATTTCAAAGAGACAACTGGGTTTTACTGTTAATGAATCTGCGATCAATTAGTTTGGAGTTTACTGTTATTGTTTCATCTTGTTGTAACAAATGATTGCAAATATTTATTCTATTTGTTTAAAGATAAATCCGTCTCGTGTGTGCGTGCATCTGGTAGCTTCACGATTTGATAGATTTTGGAAAATCTTGCATATGGACAAAAGTTTCTTCAAAAGATTGCATCCGTGGAATATGGAATTATGAGTTTATCTGATTCGTGTTTTGTGGGTTTCCAGCTTTTCATCATTTAATTTGTAAGTGTGATTCAACAATGGTTTATGTCTGTTAGATTTCATTTCAGCAGATTTTCTTACAATTCTTGTTACTCAAATCTTTTGATCTATTTGGGAAATTGGTTAAGATAGGCAATCAATGTAGGATTTAAAGTTAGATTTGCATTATTAGGAAGTTGCATACATTGATAATCGAGAAAATACAAAAAGTGCTAAAGTTTGTTTTGCAGCCTAAAGTTTGAAATGTACTAGAAAAGGCCTCCTTGTGAACATTCACATTTATCTTCAATTGAGCTTACCAAGCGGTTGTACCTTGACCACGGAAAACCTTGGGAATAACCTTGTTATTATTTCAAAAGGGGAATTTGGATCTTGAATTCCCAGCAATTGACTTGTGTAAAAGAAACGCTCAACAAGAACTTCATTTCTTATTTTTTTGTTTTAGCGTCTAGGGTTTTTCACTTTCCATTGGCAATTTCCCTGGTCATCTCCCTTTATCTTGATATTCTTACTGAAGGCTACACTGCCTTGCTTTCAAATCCCACATCCACTTTATTAGCTAAAGATTTCTTTATTTTTGTGTTAACCATTCTTCTTCCTCTACGTTCCCAGCATTCCTAGTTGAAGCTTCAAGTGAGAGGTATGACTTTTTAGCTTCCAGGGTGACAACTAGATTCTTAGTTATAACACCATCAACATCAAGAGTAGATGAGGTTTTTTTTGCAGATGAGCTCAAAACATAGGAGACAATTTCTCCCTTAGTTTGAACATCCTCATTATGGGTATGAAATTCATCTTGCACCTCAGGAACAAGGGGGTGGGATACTCTACTATCCTCCAGGGGCACTCTAGAAACTTGCATTTCTGCTAGAGTCTTCAATCAGAGTATCTCATTATCTTTGGTGTAGCTTAATCCAGAGCCAGTTTCTGCAGTTAAATTCTTCATTGGATCTACCATCACTTGGTCATCACCTATTTAAGCTTATTTCTCACAATGCTCTGTATGAGAAGAAGATGGGAAATCATTTAAATTAGGTTAAAACATTTCCCCTTCCTCCAATATAGTAGTCCTTGTAAGCCCTCTATTTTCATTTAGAGTCATCACTCCATTCTATTTTGAGGTAATCTCCAACATAGGGGTGCTGCTAGGAAACTTCAAAAGCTTTAGCAGACCATCTATAAAGTGATAATCCTAAACCCCTCAGGAGTCCCCAACCTTCTACCAGGCTTCCCCAATGCGTTGAGGAGAGTAGCATTTATCTTTCAACTTCGGCTCCTTAGCTACAGTTGCTTTGTAATTAGCTATTACATGGCCCAATTTAGAACACCTTAGGCAATAGATAGTCACATTCTTATAAACCAAAGCTTCAGTCCACTTTCCCCATTTGAATTGCAAAGTAATAAATTTTTGGATAATCTTATTAATAGCAACATTAACAAAAAAGGGGGCAAAAACTAACCTGGATCTAACCTGAGTCAAAATATCTAAATTCACATAGTGCCCAAAGGTGTTTCCCACCAATTAAAAGAATTTCTCATCCTAAAATTTGAGTGGAAGACTAGGCATATGAACCCAAACCGGAGTCCTTTTGCTGAGATCAGTCATTGAGTCAAAACATAGTTTCCACCTACACAAAGTTAAGTAATGCTTCCCATACACCTAGGAGCCTGATAGTATATTTATTAGGTCCTCTTCTATTGTGAACTTGAACAAAAATAGGTTTCCTAAAATAGCACTAGTAGATACACTACCCTTGAATTTCCATCTAGCTTCCACCCATCTTCAGACCATGTCAATAGTTGGTCTAAAGGAGATAAACTTACCAACCAATGCATTGTTCATGGAAGAAGCAATTTTATCCATAACAACATCCAGTAGCCAGATTTTTGTTCCTTCCTTTGTTCTAACATATGCCGACATGATATTGCAAGCATTATTCCCATGGGTCTCATTGACCCGCGTGCCTTTCCAATTGGTTTTTGGGGAATCGTCTTTCTCTTTCTCTCCATCACGGTCGAATCCGCAGAAAGTCCATTCATAACTGTAGAAGATTCAACAAAACCCCAAGAAAAAAGTGTGGAGTCTGTAGCCGGGGCCCCAAAGGACACTTCTCCCTTGTTGGGAGGAGGGTCGGGCCATGGGGGGGTAGAGCCCTCCCCATTGTCAATGACCATGTGCAGGTTTGAATTTTAAAATTTGTTGAGCGGGAGTTGCAATGAGACTTTCGTCATATTTATTAGTATTGTTGTGTCAAGATTTGGAAGCTATTGTTTACTCAAAGGGTTTTCTCCAGGATACATTTGTCTTTGTATTTATCTATGTTCTGTATTTCTTTTCTTTCAAAATTATTTTAAAACATATATTTCTTGCATGTCTCTTCACATAGATTAGCATAGGAAGTGTTTGTGTTGTTTTTCTATTGAAATTGGTCAAGGTGGAATATGTGTTATTCATCTTAGAACCCTAATGTTTAATTTATTGATTAATGTGTATTTATTTATTATGACCTTTAAGGAAAAGGAAAAGGCAACTTGGAGTAGCACTATGTGTCATTTGTCGTTTCCACTAGACAACATATAAGTCTTCGTTCATGCGACATACAACTATATCATTTATATGATTTCTAAGATATATATATATATATATAATGAAGCACCTAAATTGATAATTTGGAAGTTTTTCTTCAGCTAATAATTAACTTGACTAATTTTGAGTGTTGAATTGTGTGCATGGCTTGGATGCCTAATGTAGGCCATGGTTTCCAACCTGTAATTTTAGATACC
>MU226743.1:1074455-1108700 GCA_018584345.1 Thuja plicata | reverse complement strand
ATTTGTGGTCATATTAGAACTTCCAATGAAGGTATTGTGATATAAATTTATAGATGCACTTATATTGTGCAAAAATCTCTACATTTATAATTAGTGTGATCTCCTATAAAGACCCGGGCCTGTAATTTCATTAGTTGTTTCAAAAATGGTGATTCCCAAATGATGGAAGATAGTTGACTGGTGTGTAAAACCATATAGATCAAGTGTAAATGAGATTATCCAGCAAGGGAGCATCGTTAGTTTCAGGCAGTTCTGTGGCAAGTCCCTTGGACGCTAGCTTTGAGAAATATTAAGTACATGTACCCAATGTGTGTATATTCAAGAATATACCCATGAGTTTTAGGGTCTATAAATTTGCAGAGCAGAAAAAGTACTTAGTTCTGTATTTATTTTATTTATTTTTTAAGTTAATAGGGGAATGGGTCACTTTATCTTTTCATGTTCTATCTAATATATTTTTAATTCTTATTCATCTAGGTAATTTCTTAGTTGATATCTTCGCAAAAAAAACATATCAATAACAATCATAGGATTGTATGGGGCATTTGTGCATAAGCATTGGTCAAAAATAATTATTAGAGGAATAGTATTCAATTAGTTGTGTAAATTTTTGAGAAAATTGTTGAAACATCTATAAATACTTATTGGGCATCACCTCTAAATGACCACATCTTGATCTTTGTGCACATAACAAATCTTCTTGCATTCTTTTTAACTATTCGAAAGCTGAAACAATAGCTTTAAGTTCATAAATCACACATGAAGGAAACCCAAAAAAATCATCAAAATTTGTATCATTGAAAAGTTTAGGATGCACAAAGTTAGGGTAGGTGACTACTAATATTCTTCCCCTAAGTATGATTGTAAGTGTAATTTGAAAAAAAAAAAAAATATTAGTATTTTAATTTTTATTTATTTGTAAACTTTTTTAATTTTATTTATTTATTTATATTAGTTATTCAATCATGTTGATTATTTTGACTAAGATTTTAAAGTTATTTATTAGTTATTTTAATCTGATTAAATATAAAATTATAGCTATTGTTTGTCAAGTTACACATATTGTCATATTTGTAGGTATACTCTAGGATCTTAGTGTAATAACAAGAGATTACTCTTAAATCATATGTATAGTATGCCCTCTCAAGTTATATGAACATGATCTAAATAGGGGATATTGTAAGTATGGTTACACATAACAATGTTTTGGCTCCTGCATGAAGCATGTGTATAATGGGAGACAAATGTGTTTCCTTAGGTATGATGACAAGGTAATTGCAAAAGACATGTCATCTAAGTATAATCTAATATGTCACATCAAAAAGATCAAGTGGATAAGATAAGTGTCATAATGAATAAATGGATCAAGAAAGCATACTATAAAATGTCATTGTAATAAATACATGAATGTGATAGTAAAATATAACAACATACACGTTTATGCTTATAAGTGTTATATATAGTAGTTATTATTAGGTAGACCAGGTGATTATTGTAGTTAGATCAATGGAAACATAAATCATTCTAATCATCTAGCTTATTTCTATTTGTGATGCTCTATATTAATCGTGTGGCTTATTGGTAGCTATTGTTAATGATACAATATGACTTACTATATGTTCTAGCTCCCCTTTTTAGTGATGTGTAGGAAGACAAGTGTTTGTCGCAACAAGGAACATGAGCATAGAATTTTTATCCATTTTATTTTCAATCGATTTGGTCTACTGGAATTTTTTTTTTGGATAGGTTTCGAGTTGCTTTCAAGCAGTCACGTTAGGGTAAAAAAGCACAGACAATCAAAGATTATTTGGATCATCTTGCACCCTTCTTTACAATTAACAAACATAGATTTCAATAAACAACTCATTCATTTCATATATGAAATTTCTTGATGTAAAATTAATTATTATAGTAAATTAAATATAATTAGTAAAAAGCTAATATTATTCAGAGTTATTATACAAAGATTTTAAATGTTTGTATATAATTATTTTTATATAGAAAATATCGTATTATATATTATACAAATAATAGATACATAAATATTGAATAAAGTAAATGAAAAAAAAAAGTCAAAACATTAAATAAGATCAATTGTTAGATAGATAGTACATAAAGTATGTAGGTATTTTTTAAATCGCGCAATTTAAAAAATGAAAATATAAAATTGAATATTTAATTGGATAGATATGAATGACATCACAAATGTCATTCAAGGAGACAACATAATGTTAAAGTCAACAATGTACCTTTATTATGATGAATATAATATTGTATATGTCATTCAAGTCATTAATTAAACTAATTAAATTTATAAGAAAAGATAAACAATAATTTGATATTTGCAATGACTATTTCCAACATGAACCAAAAGAGAGAAACACAAATGACATTTTTTGAATTATTAAAGAAAAATTGTAATAATAGACTATATAATTTTTGTTCAAAATTTTTAATTCTTCACAATGATTGATTGAACTAATAAAAAAGTTGGATACAATGGATGCATTAATATTTTGTCATAGGTAAGGATTAGTAATGCATCGTATAGGACTCATAAAATTAATGACATAAAGATATAATCATAAATTTAAGTGTGTGGTGGCCCATTAAAATTTACTAGTTTAAAATTTTGAATATAGGTCAACATTATAGTAGAGTTTATTATGCCATAATAAAAGAAAAACACATACATAGGATCTGAATTATAGAATATTATATTTTTTCCATAAAATATTATATTTTTGGCATAGAATATATTTTATGGATTGTAGGATATGAATGATTAGCTAGCTTATTGGAGAGAGACTTGGTTCTTTACTTAAATATTTAAAATTTTGTAGCTTATATTTTTGGCATAGGGTATATTGATAAATTGCATGATAATCGTGATTAGGAGCTTTATGAGGTACACTTGGTATTTCTGACATATATGCTTTTAGAAGAATTCAGGTTGTACTTTCATGAACTAAGTATAGATTGAAAGTAGATAAAGATTAAGATTCTTAAAGCAATCTTAGAATATATTTAGTTAGAATATTGGAGTATGAATAACAACACGAGTTAAATAGAGGATATTGAGGCACAAGCATGCCTTGAGTGAGAAAAGTTAAGTCTAATGTGTCAACTTCTAGGGGTTAATTAAGTGTTTATCCTAAATTCAATTGTTTGAGTGGAGAAAAATGTTAAAATATTGGTTTTATTGATGATACACTCTAACAATTCATACATTATTCTAGTATAATTTAGTACATTATGCAAGTGAATTTGTTCTAGTAACTTCTACAAGTAAGGTAATAGAATTCACCTGCACAAGGAGGTTCACATTAGCCAAAATTTAATATACTAGTATGAGATGATAGCTTTTGATCTATTGTATGAAATATTTTTTATAGAGATACCTAAGTATTTATGTGATTGGTTGTCAACTTATGTTAAGTGGTGTATAATAAAGCAATAGAGAATAATGTACTAGATACTTGATATTCTTGGGCATTTGAAATGTTTGGATATACTTTGGATGCATGTGATCCATACATTTGTGGTGAAGGGAACTACTGACAACTATATATATTGCAATTCATAATCTCCATGTATAATTTGATTGAGGGGGTGCTAATCAAGTTTCTTACACCCCATAAATGTAATTGGTAAGTAACTCTCTATGGTTGAAGATGCATCTAATTGAAAAACATATTGAGACCTAGATATGGAGTATTTGCTTACCATTCACAAAAGTGTATATGGTGAAGGGAGATGTGGATTTAGTTCACAGTGGTATTTAAAAGTATAAGAGCTTGGACAAAATTATTTGTAAATCAAAACACCATGGAATAACAAGCATGAATATGCAACTGTAATAGCCAAATTTGAATAGTTTAGACAAGCACGCATTGTTCCAAGTTGATGGTAAAATGGGGATAGTACAAATGTTGGTGACTTAGTTAAATAAGGTGTGACTATGTAAAAGAGGGTTAAGGTTGGTGAGAGGACTAGAGAAGCATTAAATGGAGAACTAGTGGTAGTAAAATAATTACTAACTTAGTTATAGACTATGTGCATTTTTATTGTGACAAGCCTAGATCAAGATCTTAGATCAACCACCCAATACAAATTCATTTTATTGTAAATCTCATTAAGTATTGTGAGGATATAGCTAAGTTTTTCATGTATATAACAAGACACCAAGTGGAAGAAGTTAATTTTGATAGGTATGCAGATATATATTTGATGTGGTAATATAATAGTTTAGGCCTTTTTTGTAACTTATAAGTATTATGTGAGATAATTATAATAAATTGAGAGAAGCACGATTACAACAAGCCATCATAATAAATAAGAATTAACAAAAAATAAATAAAAAATAGAAAGAATATATGATGCAATATTAGCCATAATAAGAAGGCAACAAGTAAATAGTATGTGCACTAATAACCAACCCCAAATGCATCACTATATAAAATAGTCATAATAAAATATCAAACATAATCCACTTGTCACTACTTATGAGTTCATTTTCTAAATTCAATTAAAACACAATTCAAAAGAGCGAGAAATTATATTAAATGCCAAAAATATCACGGATCTTATGCATAATTTATCACTTTGTTTCCACGCTATGAAAACACACATAATAATTGTACACACACTTTGATCTTGATGAGTAGAAGATCAAATTGCAATAGTTGAAGGACTTTGTTGTCATTCAAAGGCATTTTGTTGGGGGGGGGGGGGGTNGGGGGGGGGGGGGGGGGTATTCCACACAAGTTTAAGGAATTTCATAGTCACAAGGACATGCTAGAAACAACCATATTCTTAGAAGCATAAAGAAACCTAATAACTAACATATAATTATAGGCTACTCCTAGAGGGTAAAAGTTTATGTAGAAGGTTACATGCATGGAACATCATGCAAGTGCCACACTAGGACTAACTACCCATTTGCGACAAAGTAAGTAGTTAGTATAATATGAATCCTTCTACACCATGCATTTCTTATGACACCATTTTTCATGATCATCAAAAGGAATAAAAAAGCTACTTGTTACAAAAATTAAACGGTTTCTTATTAAACTACTAGTTTGAAGTTAGAAAAATATCACCCACCGTCCTAGCACTTGTACCTTGTTATATATGCTATGCTTTGTGAATTCTACTACCTAGGTGTAGTCACGCCCATAGTGAAATGAACTATGTTTTTTAAGATATGGTGGTGAAGGTGGTAGTAAATGAATATTGTAGGTGTACTAAAATAGAGCATTTTGCATGCAACTGTTCTAACATTTAGGTAGTATGAAAGATGTTGGGTTAAAGTGTTGTACACCATTTAGAATTTTAATAATGTATTACTTTATTATTATGGGTGGTGCACCTAGGAGAACCTAGATGAACATGTATAACTAGGAGAAACATTCTTGGGGCCACTTGATGTGTTGTATTGTAAAATTGAGACTTATATTTAATGTGGTTGTCACATTGGAATAATTAGTGAATATTGGGGAAATTTATTTAATAAAGTGAAAACTTAGTAAACAATAATAAATGAGGGTTCAATGGTATTGTATTCACATAGTTTGCGGTACATGGTCTTAATTTACCACTATTTGTATTTTATGCGAGCTTAATTCTCAAAACGAAAGCACATGTTAGTGATTTGAGTTGACTAGTTGAGTGGGTTGTTATTATTGAGTCTTTTTGAAGAGTGCATATGTAAAGTACATATGGAATGTGTGGATTCATGCTTGGACACATGGAGGGTGCATGAGAGAGGATTGATGCTTCAATAGTATTCGTTGTAACTATGTAAGTGCTTTGTATTGATTTATGGCTACATAGTGTGATGGAGTATGGATGCTTTTGGAGGCTAGTTTTTCTCCCTCATGAGGGTTTTCCTAAGATATATCTTGTGTTATCCTTTAGATTATCTATTTTATCTTTGCATAATGGTTTTTTTGTAAGATTGTATGCATGCTTGTCTCTCATGGGTTATGTAGGAAATGGATTAGATATAATTGGTATGAAGAATTATTTCCTAACAATTGGTATCTGAGTTTTTATGGTTAATTTTAAGTTATAACCCTAGCTTAAGTGGATGAGGTAAAAAATTTAAGCCATGGCTATGCAAAAAAATATTTGAGAAGTTCAAGATATGAGAGATATTTTTAAGTTGTTTTATTGTAGATCTGAAGGTTTTGGGTTTTTTGTTATAATTGGTTGTTCTTCAATTTGGGTTGGTGAGATGTTGGGTCATATAGGTTTCTTGGATGTGCATCCAAATGAGGGTTTTTTTTTGTTTTTTTTTGGGGGGGTACCCTAAATTATAAGAATTTAGAAGTCCCACTCCATTATCAAAAAGTAATTTTCTCCATACTAAAAAAATCAAAGGAAGGAAGCTTTATGGCACAAATAAATAGAACTAACTAATCGAAGCCTTCAGAAAATGTTAGAATTTTAACCTGCTACAAATATGATGCCAACAGAGGCTAAAGATGGTTGAATTTTACAAATCTAAAAATGACCCCGTTCGGGAAATCAAATTTCCTATCTCCAACAGAAATATTATCTTTTCACAAGGTGTTTAGGATTTTTGACCAAAGCCAAATCCGAAAGTTAGGTAGTTATTTTTTTGTTAGTTTATTGTTTTTTCAAAATAATTTGTAATAAGGGTTGTGTCTTCACCCTAAAGAGGTGTGAAAGACACACACACACACACACACACACACACACACACACACACACACATATATATATATATATATAATGTAAAATGTAAACAGACAATACAATATAATACAATCTCACATATTTAGATAGTTTTGGATCAACAACTGTAACATGGACCCAGGGATGTACTTTTTTTCAAAATCAATAAAGAAAAGTGTTTTTCTTTCATCTATGGGAATCGACTCAACTTCATTTTCAATTAGTCCCTTGTATAAAATCTTTAGATTTTCTTCAAAGTGATAGTTTGGTGTTTCATACTTAATTGCTTAAATTTACAGCTTTCATTATCAATTGGTCTTTTCATCTTGCATGGTTAAATTCAATTGATTGTGACCACAATCAATCGATCTATCATTTGAGGAGTTAAACTCAATTGAGATAGTTGTGGATTTTTATTAAGATACATGATCATCATAACACCTTTGAAGTGATATGTTTCTTGCAAACTATCTCTGAGGTTGTACATGGGGTTGGGATGATTTTGACTCTATTGTCCATGATAGAATAAGGCACTGGTCTAATCATTATTTGGATTATAGTTATTTAGTTCATTGTTTATAGTTTTGTGATATCTTATCTATCTGTTCATTTCAAATTACATACACATTTACTAAACATTATTTCAATTACTTAAAGTATTTCAGTTTACAGTTCATGATATATTGTTTTCAGTTAGATTTGTTTCAAGTGCCTTGCCATACTTGAGAGAGAAAGTTGAAGTGTTTCTTATCTTCTATAAAAAGCCTTGTAACTTGAAGGATAAGTCAAGGTATAGGCCTACTAGCCTTGGTTTTGCAGAGCCAGAATTGCAAAATTTCCAACCTTGCCTTGGTTGTGACTTATTAGTTGGTCAAATCACTTGGGTTCCCAGCATTAGATTCGCAAGTCCATAGGAAATCCAATCTGTTGATTTGAGCACCAATAGATTGGTGACTCTGCTGGGGAGTTGTTCAAAAGAAATTTTTTGTATTTTACCTAGAAGCTCTGGTGATATATTTAAGACTCTACTAGGAGAAAAGAACTCAAAAGATATTAATTATTTTCCTTCTAATAAGAAGGTGGTGACTCTATTTAATAAATAATTTTAGTCAGTGACTCTACTGAGGGAAAAGCCTCAAAAGGAGATAAAAAGGTGGTGACCCTCTATGTCAGAAATTTTTAATTTCTCCACTAAGGGAGATAGCTTGGAAGGGATGAGTATTTGTCCTTTAATTAGTAATAGAAGATCTATTACATAATTTTTAAAATTCTATTCAAAAGGTTTTTTATTCCCGTTGATAATACCAGGCCTTTAGATCTTAGAAAGTTTCAATGCAGTTCTAATGAATTGTTTTCACAACTTTCACAGAGGGTTCTTGAATTTTATGGAGATTATGATGAATCAACTCTTGATCCTTTGGATGATTTTCATATATTCCTTGATAATTATGAGGCCCATACATAAGATGATGCCATGATGTTTTTTGCATGGTCATTAAAAATAATGCACAAGAAGAATATGAATCATTACCTACGCAGTCCATCTCATCATCGAGAAAATTTGGGAAATGGTTTCTTTATATGTTTCATGATGCCAGTGGTGAAGAAGACGACATGTGCTATGAACGGTATGAAGACCAAAGTTGTAGCATGGAAGAGGATCCTCGTATGTCTCCACTTGATGTATTTTTTAGCTTGGAGAAATTTGAAGGGGAGTCTTCTGCAGATTTCTTGATAAGAACGGTGAACATTCTTCGAGAAATATCTTCAAACATTATGACTTCACAAAAAGAAATCTTGAGAAACGTCAAACAATTGGGAATCACATCAGATGATCCTTCTGTAAAGTTCCTGGTGCATATATTAGAAGAAGATGATGAAGACAGAAATAGGGAGGCTTATGGTCAGATTGAACAAGGCCTTGTGCTTGATGATTATCTTGGTGAGGAAGATTAGTGCACTAGCCATACAGAAGATTAAGAAGCATCCATTTTTAAGAACCATAATAATAATTGTGATGACATGGAGGAGAAAATTTTGGATCAAATTGAAGAAGAATCTGTACATAGTGAGATTTGCATGGAAATAGGTATTAATGACCATGATGATGAGGAAGAAGATCTTCTCAGTATAGAATATTTTTCATATTTACTACACATGGAATATCAAAAACATGATGAGAAGAGTGGTCAAATTTTTTTCTCAATGCACCATGATAAGCAAGTTGATGGATCAGTACATACTCAGGGGGTACTAGATGAAGAAGATGATAAATTTTAGGAATCAAATAATGGAGATGAAATAGAACAGCATACAACATATGGACATGAAGAAGTTTCAGATGAAAGCTCTCATGGTGATATGCCTAAGTTCTCTATATCCTTGAATCCATTATTTAAATTATATTTTCTATGAAATCAAGTCCATAAATATCATGATAAAGATAGTGGGCCTAGTGATCATTTTGAAGATGATGAAACTCAAAATATATATGGGGAAGTGTATTCAGAAAGTGAGACATGCATTATTTCATCCTATGAGCAGAAGTTGTATCAAACATGTGAAGATGAGATGGAATCAAACAGACATAATGAGGAGAATTTGTTGAAGATTAATTCTGAAAATTATCTGAGTATCCTATCTGATCAAATTCTTGATAAGAAGGGAGTTCCTGAATGTGAGTTATCTCCAAATCCTTTTTGTGAAGAGAAACAACATCTTGAGTATAGGGAAGATTGTGTACGTAAAGGCATCCAAGCATAAGATCTTAATCTAGTTACTTGTAGGGTTGATCAAATGCATGGGGATATTCTATTTAGCAAGGACTACTGTGCACATGCTAACTTTTCTAAGTGTAAACAAAATTCAAAGCATGTTAATAAAGAAATGAATATTGTCCATGAGAATGGTGGCATTGTATTCGGGAGATCCAAAGTATTACATGATAAAAATTATGTGTTCGATAGAGGAAAGAAGCATTGTTCATTTTTTTGGGGGTCTTGGGGCCACCCAATCTCACTTTGCATTAGATTAAGTGTAGATACTTGGTCTGCTTCTCCAGAGAGAGTTGGAATCTTGCTATACTCACAAGGAGCATACATCCCCAGATAGAGCCACTGGTGGTACCCTAAATTATGAGAATTTAGAATTCCCAATCCATTATCAAGAAGCAAGTTTCTCCATACTAAAAAAATCAAAGGAAGGAAGCTTTATGACACAAATAAATAGAACTAACTAATCGAAGCCTTCAAAAAATGTCAGAATTTCGACCTACTACAAAGATGATGCCGAGAGAGGCTAAAGATGGTTGAATTTTACAAATCTAAAAATGACCTAGTTTGGAAAATCAAATTTAATATCTCTAGAAGAAATATTATCTTTTCACAAGGTGTTTTGGATTTTCGACCAAAGACAAATCTGAAAGTTAGGTAGTTATTTTTTAGTTAGTTTATTATTTTTTCAAAATAATTTGTAATAAAGGTTGTGTATTTTCACCCTAAAGAGGTGTGAAAGATACCCAAACACATATATATACATAATGTGAAATGTAAAAATACAATACAATATAATATAATTTCACATATTTGGATAGTTTTGGATCAACAACTGTAACATGGACATGGATGTAATTATTTTTTTCAAAATCAATAAAGATAAGTTTTTTTTCTTTCATCTGTGGGAATTGACTCAACTTCATTTTTTATTTGTCCCTTGGATAAAATCTTTAGATTTTCTTGAAAGTGATAGTTTGATGTTGCATACTTAATTGATTAAATTTACAGCTTTCATTATCAATTGGTATTTTCATCTTGCATGGTTAAATTCAATTTATTGTGGCCACAATCAATCGGTCTGTCATTTGAGGAGTTAAACTCAATTGAGATAGTTGTGGATTTTTCTTAAGCTACATGCTCATCATAACGCCTTTGAAGTGATATATTTCTTGCAAACTGTCTTTGAGTTTGTACATAGGGTTGGGATGATTTTGACTCTATTGCTCGTGATAGAATAAGGCACTGGTCTAATCATTATTTGGATTATAGTTATTCAGTTCATTATTTTTAGTTTTGTGATATCTTATCTATCTGTTCATTTCAAATTACATACACATTTACTAATCATTATTTTTATTACTAAAATTATTTCAGTTTACAGTTCATGATATATTGCTTTCAGTTAGATTTCTTTCAAGTGCCTTGCCATACTTGAGAGAGAAGGTTGAAGTGTTTCTTATCTTCTATAAAAAGCCTTGTAACTTGAAGGCTAAGTCAAGGTATAGGCCTACCAACCTTGGTTTTGCAGATCCATAATTGCAGAAGTTCCAACATTGCCTTAGTTGTGACTTGTTAGTTAGCCAAATCACTTGGGTTTCCCAGCATTGGATTGGCAAGTCCATAGGAAATCCAATCTATTGATTTGAGCACCAACAGAGGAAGGGATGTGCATTATTGAATCATCCCTGCATACACTATTAACATGTGTACCAAGTGGCAAGCCCCTAGCCAATCTTGTTGTCAGTGGGGCTTAGCTCCATGATAGGGTTTTCAATCCAATGAGTGGTCATCGATATCAATCCCACTAACTAGCTAGTATAAGCATTATAAGCTTAAAATAAACAAAAATATAAACTTTAATTTATACTACCCAATCAATATTTAATACACTTTGTATTTTTTTTAGAGTTCTATGCAATCAATATTGATGCAGTTTTAAATTTTTTATTTTTAAAACTAGAATTTATAATGGGGTTAGGTTTGACTTGTCAATCTACTAAACTTGTCATTATAGCCTAATTGGACATTTTTCAAATGGGCATAACATTCACCAAGAGAGTCCATTTTTTGACTTCTTATACTCATTAGAAAGCTGGTATCGAGCACTACATACTGGTATAGGATTGGCTCTCTAGTTTTTCTATTTATATATGTTTATGGGGCTTGCAAATCAGATGTTATCCTTTTCACAAGTTTGCTCGTAAATTTTTTTTACATAATCAAAAACTTTATTTTGAATGGGGATTGGAGAGCATGTTGAGTCTACTATACATTGGTATTGTTATTGTATTAGTTTGATGAGTATAGATAGTTATATACTTGCTTGATCATTTAAACATGCATAATATTTGGGGTGTGATTGTGTGAACATCCAAATGAATTAAAGAGGTGAAACCTTGATGGAGTGCATGTTTTTATGAGATATTTGTGATGCTACAACTAATTATCAAAATTTTTGTTTCTTGGTACATGTTATTTTTAATGTAACTTCGGTAATGACAAGTACATAAGTTTTCTTCAGTTTGAGGACATGATTTGATACTTGGAGTCTCTTGTGGTTGATAGTTGAGTATAGGTACAACATTGACATTGATTCTCAATTGATAGTTGAGTGTAGTTACAATATTGTTGTTGATTATGATGTCATGTCTATGTAGGTACACATATTGCATTGACAAGACATAATCAGGTTTGTGGCTACTAGTAGTGATTTGGTTTAATTTTAGGATTTTTTTCTTATCTCCTTGTGCTTGATTGGTTTTTTGACTATGGTACTTGGATGTGGATTTCTTTGGAAAATCATATCTGAGATTGATTTGGTGGTTGATTAGTTTGGTCTAAAAAATTATTCTCTTTGATATCTAAGTGTGTAGGTTACTGATGCGATAATGAGTTTGAATGCCTCAATGTATGTGATGTACTAGGTGTGAAATATTGTAGACTATCTTTACCTACATATTTCATAGATGACTCATTTTTTTATTGTCTATATCCACGTAATTCATTTAGTGTTAATGTAGACTTTGTTAGTTGGATTTTTTTGTGGTCATTAGTGTATTTGTATATTTTCTTTGAGATGAGTGGAAGGATGATTAGAGTATGTAGATAGTCATTTTTTGGGACATGTAGCATTATGGTTTATAATGATGTTATGATATCTTAATCATTTTTTATACTTTTCAATGAGATTTTCATATTGATGGATTGGGAGTGTATGATTGATTCTTGATGGTTTGATGGTGGTTGTATCTTCTTGGCCTGAAGATCTTGGTTTCAAATAATGCTATTGATGTTTAAGTTGTGTGTAGAGTTGGATGATCTTCATTTAAGATATTATTATCATGATGTCATGTGTGACTCAATATCATATCCCAGTGGGAGTTGTTGGCAAAGATGCAAATTCACCATTTTATGGTGGATGATCTTATTCAGTTTTGTAGATTTTTGGAGAATCTCTTGACCTTTTCGCTAAATAAGGTTCCTTTACAATTGAAAGTATGCTATTAAGAGATGGTTATCTTCAATATAATTGGATATTTTGACATCTTGGAGCCATGGATGACTCATGTAGTCTTTAATTAAGGTGTTATATATGCTTTGATTTGACATGTTATTCTTTTTTGATAGGATGGTGGTTATTATGTTATGGTATACTCTTGATTGCACATTAGAGTTTTGGAATGATAGAGATATATAATATAATCATGTGAAATATGTTATCTCATAGGAGGACATGGTTAGAACTTCTTGTCATGTTGTGTTCTTGATTCCTAGGTTGGATACCTAAAATTGATGTTGGTTGGTTTTCTTTGTTGTTTGGATTTAGGTGCCACCAACCTTTTAAATCCTTTAAATAATTATATCCTAAATTTATTTTTAATTTACCCATAAGAGGTTAAATTTTTTAACTAGTAGTGGTGAAATAACTCATTTGGAATCTCCTATTTTGAGGTGCTTGGATACTTGTTAGGAGTTGTAAGTGCACATATGATAGTTATGACATTCATTATGGATCCCTATGACAATCATTTAAGACAAAGACTCCTATATTTGTCCAAGGGTGCCCAAATTAGCTAGATGCCATATGATAGTTCTAAGAAGAATCTATATATAGCTATTATGGGAGGTTGGAATGAGTTTTTCCAAGTGGTTTTTCTACCTATTGTATGGTGATACCATTGTGGCATTTATCCTCACAAGTTTATATGAATTGGGGCCTTAAACTATAGTTATTTATTTAGTCATATTCAATGTGTAAGGTAACATAGTTATTATGGATTTCCAGGTGTTTACTAATAACTATATTTTTTTGTAATCTTCATTGGATTATTAATACTTGCCTCTCTTTTTTTGGTTGAGTTTTTTTCCTGAAAGGGTTTCTCCATATAAATTTGGTGTTTAATGTGTAATTGTTTTCTTCTTCTTTCTTTGATTATACAATCACTTTAATAATTTTTAATCTTTAGTTTAAGTTCATATTTCAATGTTTCTTCACCTTGTATTTACATCATTTGGTATCAGAGCTAAAGGTTCTTATGAGGAAGGGACACTTTTCTCTTAAAATATGTTGAAGTTTTTTTTCCTTTAGTGAGAGCTTTTCTTGTGGCTTTTTGGAAATCAGTAAAATATTGTATTGTTGGAAATGAGTCGAGTAGCTGAGAGGGGAGGGGTGAATTGGTTACCACAAAAACAAATCCAAGTCCCTTATATGTCTTAAACAAACTTATCACTTTTCTCAGTTAATAAAAGATATTCTGTTGTTACTTGGTTAACAAAGCAATCTTAAGATATTAAATGTGTTTAATCTTTAGTGATTAAATGAGAAAACATAAAGCATAAATAAAATAACATGTACATAGATTACACCAAGATTTATCATGGAAACCCAATTTGGGAAAACCACCAATTGCAACTAGTTACAATTTTTCACTCTTGTAAAGTGAGCCCTATTAAGAGCCATCCCTGTTAAAGGTTTAAAAACACACTACTAGGTGTGACCCTGCTAGAGGATTTAATCACCCTGTTAGAGGTCTTCAAACACTTCAATGTAGAAATGCCACCTTGTGAGAGGATTTATGAAATACTATTAAGTCTACTTTGTTAAGAGATTTGATCACTGCTACAATTGTTAGAGAGTAACAATGAGTTTGACCTGATTGAAAGAAAAACTAACTTTGCATATTCAGATCTTTGTTTTAGCTTTAAATAGATCCTCATTGATCAAATATTCTTTTGCAGCTCATTCTACATATTTTGTCCTTAATTAGAATTCCCTCTTTCTTTGCCTTCACTCTTCATATCAAAACTCTACCACACATTCAATCCAAACTTGACCTTGTATATATATGATAGGCCTTGTCAAGTCAACTTGAATACCCTTCCAAATACACAATAAAACTTAAGTCTATCAGTTTCAATTAACCAATTAAACATAAAGTGTAGAATGTTGTTAGTCGGATGACACTAAATGCATAACTTGCTTAAAACTGTAATCCTTTGATGTCCGACCATTAGTCGGCTAAAACTAAACTTACTGTATTTCCTGAGTGAACTCGGTTAATACAAAACTTCCTTCATTAACCGATAGATCTTGGTTAATAGTCTTCTTCAATGCCAAAGAGATCTCGGCATACACTGACTGTGCTTGGAAAGGTTTAGACATATGTGTAACATCACTACATTTGTGTAACATCAATGACAATACACAATTGAATAATTGTCTTCAACAATCTCCCTCTCTGGCATTTATGGAAACACAACATGTCATTATACAAATAATTTTAGAGCAATAGAAATAAGAATAAAATTTATAATGTCCTTAGCTTCAATCTGATTCTCATCCAAAAAACTCCCTCTATCTTCGCAATCACTAAAATAAAGATTTCTCCCTCTTACATTAATCTATGTTTCTGATAAAATTTCTCCCTGTGACATACTGATTTCTTTGGCATGACATCAATAATCTCTCCCTCTTTGACATCCAATGCCAAAGACTCTATCCAATGAAGTTATAATGTACCTGATGAACTGATTCATATGTAATAAGCTCTGACAATCTACATCAACTTGTTAGATCTACATTATAGCTCGGTTGATGCATCACTGATTTGTGCTTTAGTGAGCCTCAGTTAGGGGAATCACCCCTATCTTTCCTCTAAGATACAAGAATGCATCCTTAGGTGAAGGTTTTGTGAATATGTCTGCAATTTGTTCTTTAGTATTCACATATTCCAACCTTATTTCCTTGTCCTAAACCAATTCTCTAAAGAAATGATACTTTATTGCAATATGTTTAGTCTTAGTATGCATCACATGGTTCTTTGAAATTTTAATAGCACTAGTGTTGTCATAGTAGATAATAAATGGTTCTTTGATTTCCTCCTTCATACCTGACAACAGTTGTTTGAACCATATGATATTTGAACAATTCACTGCTGCAGCAACATACTATGCTTCTGCTATAGACTAAGAAATGCAATTTTGTTTCTTGCTATTCCAAGAGACTAACCTATTTCCAAGAAAGAATTCTCCACCACTGGTGCTCTTTCTTTCATCAACACTTCTTACCTAATCAACATCAGTAAAAGTCTTCAAATCAAAGTTTCCTCCTTTCTTATACCATAATCCATAATCTTCAGTGCCCTTAAGATATCTTAGAGTCCTTTTGATAGCCATCAAATAATTCTCTCTATAATTATCTAAAACCCTTGCAACAATACCAACTTCTAATGCAATATCAAGCCTAGTGTGAACAACATATTAAAGTTTACCAATCATGGATCTATAGGTAGACATAGGTGTCCCAACTATTCTGGAATCTTCCATTCCATATTTCTTTAGTATCCCTTTGTTGTATTTAAACTGAGTAATGTAGATACCATCCTTCATTTGATGAACTTGTAAACCAACAAAGAATTTGATTTCACCAAACATAGACATCTCAAATTCCTTACTCATTTCTTCAGAGAGCTTTGCATAAATCATCATGTCCAGTGAATAGTATATCATCAACAAATATCTCTTCTAATAGTATCTTGTTTTGAGGTCCTTCTTTGATGTACAAGCTACTATTGTCATTAGTTCTCTGAAATCCAATACTTACCAGGTACCCATGCAGTCTTTCATACCAAGATCTAGGAGCTTTCTTCAGTCCATACAAAGCTTTGTGCAATTTGCAAACCATATTCTTTTTGTTAGGATCAACAAAACCTTCAGGTTGCTCAATATAGACTTCCTCTTCCAGAATTCCATTCAAGAATGTAGATTTTACTTCCATTTGGTATACCTTGAATCCTTTATGTGCTGCATATGCCAGAAGAATTCTGACTCATTCAAGTTTTGCAACAGGAGAAAAAATTTCTCCATAATTAATACACTCTTATTGAGCATATCCTTTACACACTAATATTGCCTTGTTTCTAGAAACTTCACCTTTTTCATTCAACTTGTTTCTAAAAACCCACTGAGTACCAATCACATTCTTGTCTTTTGGTCTAGGCACAAGGGTCCAGGTCTTGTTCTTTTCTATTTGCTCATTCTCTTCATTCATGGCTTCTATCTAAGTTTCATCATTCAAAGCATCTTTAATGGCTCTAGGTTCAATTTCACTAAGAAAACATGTACCTTTAAGTTTGTTTCTTGTTATTATAACTTCTGTGTGATCTCTAATTATTTTCTTAGGTGCATGATGCCTTCTGACATATTTGAAAAGTATAGGTTCCTTCTTCTTTGATTCTGTGCTTGCTCCACTTGGTTCACCATGCTCAAACATTCTATTTTTCTCTTCTGATTGAGACTTGGTTGCCTTTTTCGGAGACTCAGTTGCCTCTATCTGAAACTCAGTTTCCTCTATATGTGACTCAGTTTCCTCTGTCTATGACTCAGTTACAACTGTTAGCAGCTCAGGTTGCATAGGTTGTAACAAAGTTTGTGATGATGAATTCAGTGCTTGGAATGGTTGTTCTCCAATCACCATTTCTTGTGTCTTAGGTATAGTATCAAGTTCCCTAGTAGCCTAGGAATATGCCTTCATCACCTTTTACATCAAATTTTCCATTTCTTGCTCCCTTCAAGATGTAACATTTACTTCCAGATACTTTGAAATAAAAAACATTGGGTTTATAGCCATACCATAATTCAAATGGTGTCTGGTCAGTACCTTTCTTTAGTTGAACTTTGTTTAAGGTGTGAACTACAGTGCTAATAGCTTCCTTCCAGTATTTGGTTGCAACATTATTTTCAATCATCAAGGTCCTTGCACAATCCATAATAGATATGTTTCTTCTTTCTGCTATTCCATTTTGTTGTGGTGTACTAGGGGAAGATATTTGTCTCTTGATTCCTCTTTCATTACAGAATTCATTGAACTCATTAGAAATGAATTCACCTCCTCTATCAGATCTTAGGCATTTTAGTTTCTTTCCTATTTCCTTCTCAACTATGGAAAGGTACTACTTAAACTTCTGAAAAGCTTCTTATTTTTCTTTGAGAAACATAACAGTCATCATTCTAGAATGATCATCAATAAATAGAAGGAAATAATTCTCTCCAGTGCAACTTGTTGTTCCAATTGGTCCACATAGATCAGTATGCACTAAATCCAATACTTCTTCAGTATTGTAATTCTTTCATTTGAAACTATTTTTTCCCATCTACCCAATTTGACATTGTTTACATATTGCCAACTCAGGTTTCTTCAAAATAGGAATACCTCTTACTCTTATGTTCTTTCTTATGTTGACCAGGTTATCAAAATTCACATGACCCAATTATTTATGCCATAACCAGCTTTCTTCTACTTGTGCAATAAAACATGAACTTTCAGTGAGATCAAGATAGAATAGATTACCTTTTATTTTCTTGCCAGTTCCAACTAGGTTTCCTTTACCATCCAGGAGCTTGGCCTTACCATTCATGAATTCTACCTTGAAACCAATGTTATTCAGTTGTGCCACACTCAATATATTATTCCTTAGTCCTTCAACCCAATAAGTATTATCACATTTTATTCCTTCAGTTAGAGCAATACAACCTTTACCTTTCATGTAGCAAGGTTCATTATTCCCAAATCTGACACTCCCACCATCATAGTGCTCAAGATGTTTGAATTTTGTTTTATCACCAGTCATGTGGTGAGAAAAACCACTATCAATTATCCAAGTGTCATTAACATGAGAGAAAAGTGCACTCTTTTCATTTTCTTCATTATCTGACTCATCCTTAATAGCAATGTAAACCATTTCATCTTCATCTTCATCACAATCAAAATCTTTTGCAATTTAACAAGATTTCTTACCTTTGTCCTTGTAGATTTTTTAACTTTTGAAATCTTTCTTTCATTTGTATTTGTTTAACTTTCTCTCATCTTTTCTTCTTTGTTTGGACACTTAGCAACAATGTGGCCAACTTCATCACATGAGAAGAAAATCAATGGTATTCTTCATTTGTACTTTCCTTTTCCTTTGGCAGCTCTCTTTGCAAGTAGAGCTTCAATGATTTCTAGATCTTCATCATCACTATCATTGTCAAACTATTTTCCTTTTGATTTTCTATCCATCTTACCAAGGCTTAGTTTGTCTTTGAATGCATAATCAAAATTGCTAGGATTAGGAGAATAATTGTCAAAATTGTCCAACTCAAAAGTTGTTAGCCTTCCAACCAATGCATCTAGAGTTATATCATTGTTGCACCTCATCTCTTGAACAGCTGAAACTCTAATTGCATAGATAGGAATTAAAGTTCCCAATACCTTACTAACCACTATTTTTCCTTCAATCTATCCACTAGCATCTCTGATGGCATTGACACTTTTCTTGATTTTGTCACTGTATTTTGTAGTGTCTTCTCCTTCTTTCATTTTCATCTGATCAAACTAACCTCTGAGACTCTCTGCTTTGGCTCTCTTTACATTTTCATCTCCTCCATGGATATCATGTATTTTATTCCACATATCATAGGAAGTAGGTTGGTCCTTGACTTCATCAAATTCTGAATAGCTAAGTGAAGAAGCTATGTCAATCATTATTATGTTGTGATTCTTCATATCCACCATCTGATCCACAGACATAGGTATAGGTGGTTCCACATACTTGTGGTCCAAGAATTGCAAAATAGTATATCCAATAGTAGATAGATGTAGCCTAATCAACTCTTGCCATGCAGGAAAGTTGTCTTTGTTAATCTTGGGGATCTCCCTTCTGTAAGACATCTTTGATCTTTAGCTTAGGCCTTAAAACCCTCCCTAAAACCACCAAAAGGTCTGATACCAATTGTTGGAAATGAGTTGAGTAACTGAGAGGGGAGGGGTGAATCGGTTATCACAAAAACAAATCCAAGTCCCTTAGATGTCTTAAACAAACTTATCACTATGCTCGGCTAATAGAAGATATTATGTTGTTACTCAGTTAACAAAGAAATCTTAAGATATTAAATGTGTTTAACCTTTGGTGATTAAGTGTAGAATTAGAAAGCATAAAGTAAATAACATGTACACATATGACACCAAGATTTACCATGGAAACCTAATTTGGGAAAACCACCAATTGCAACAAGCTACTATTTTTCACTCTTTTGAAGTGAGCCCTGTTAGAAGCCAACCCTATTAAAGGTTACAAAACACACTTTTAGGTGTGACCCTGTTAGAGGATTTAACCACCCTGTTAGGAGTGACCTTGTTAGAGGTCTTCAAACACTTCAATGTATAAATTCCACCTTGTGAGAGGATTTTTGAAATATTGTTAAGTCTTCTTTGCTAAGAGATTTGATCACTTCTACAATTGTTAGAGAGTAACAATGAGTTTGACCTGATTGAAAGAACAAATAACTTTGTAGATTTAGATCTCTATTCTAGCTTTAACTAGATCCTCACTGATCAAATATTCTTTTGCAGGTCGGTCTGGATATTCTGTCCTTAATCATAATTCCCTCTTTCTTCACCTTCACTCTTCATATCAAAACTTTACCACACATTCAATTCAAACTTGACCTTATATGTATATGATAGGCCTTGTCAAGTCAACTTGAATACCCTTCCAAATAAACAATAAAACTTAAGTCTGTCGGTTGCAATTAACCAATTAAACATAAAGTGTAAACTATTGTTATTCAGCTAACACTAAATGTATAACTCGGTTAACACTGTAATCCTTTAATGCACGACCATTACTCGGTTGAAACTAAACTTGTTGTATTGCCTGAGTGAACTCAGTTAATATAGAACTTCCTTCATTAACCAGTAGAGCTTAGTTAATACAAAAAATCACTTTGGATGATACTAGAGTCTTCTTCAATGCACGAGAGAGCTTGGCATACACTGACTGTGCTTAGTTAGGTTTAGACATATGTGTAACATCACTACATTTGTGTAACATCAATGACAATACACAATTGAATAATTGTCTTCAACGTGTATACCTTGCCTCTGCCTCTGCCTCTCATCATGATATTGATAATTTCAATGGCACAAAATTATGAGATGTGGAAGTTGAAAGTTGAAGATCTCCTTGAAGAGAGAGATCAGTGGTTGTTAGTTTCAATAGATAAGAACCAAAGAATTTTACTTTGTAAGATGATACTTGGGAAAAATTTAGACTAGAAGACATGATGAACCATCAATTGTATCTCACTGACTCCATCAATTTTATAGTCTCTACAGAAGACATTGTATATTTGGCACATAACAAATCTTATTGCATTCTTTTTAATTATTCTAAGGCTGAAACAATAGCTTTAAGTTCATAAATCACACATGAAGAAGCTCAGAAAAATCATCAAAATTTGTACTGTTGAAAAGATTAGGATGCACAAAGTTAGGGTGGGTGACTACTAATATTCTTCCCCTAAGTATGATTGTGAGTATAATTTGAAAAAAAAATCAGTATTTTAATTTTTATTTATTTGTACATATTGTAATTTTATTTATTTTTTTATATTTTTTATTCAATCATGTTGATTATTTTGACTAAGATTTTAAAGTTATTTATTATTTATTTTAACTTGATTAAATATAAAATTATAGCTATTGTTTGTCAAGTTACACATATTGTCATATTTTGTTGTTCCTGCAAGCTGCAATACAACACTTCAATAAGTCATTACATTAGTGCAAAACAAAGAATAAGCCATCAAATCAAACACTAAACTAACTTATTGCTTCCTATCTAAGAGGAGTGTGAAGAATGCTATAATTGCCCTCAGATTATGCATTAATCAGTGACATATACAACTTAGAATGAAAGATTCAAAAGAAACTAGCATATATGCTCAAGAAATGATTCATTTTAACTCTTAAATTGAAGATTATAACAATGCAATGAAGATTTTAAGCTAAAATGCATGAAAATATCTATCAATACTAGCAGCATAAGTTTGCAAATTAAAAACTCAAATTAGGGGCCCATTGAGCTTAAAATTCATTCTATTTATAGAAGAATTAGGTGAATGAGAGGTTAGGATTGAAACTGGGAGAGAGGTGAATTTTGAATCTTTGGTGATCCATGTGAGGTGATCCAAGTGATTTCACTCCCATTGGTTAAGGAATTGACTTTTCCCTTTTGTAAATGGAAATGCAATTTGAGGATTTATTTAATTCCCTTTTATTAATTACTTTAGCCATGTTTTGAATTTTTTTAATTGAATTGAATTGTTTTTTATTTAATTCAATTATTTTGATTTAATTGATTTAATTGGCTAAGGCAATTTATGTAAATTAGTGATTAAATCACTTAGGAGATTAAATTTGATTTAATGAATTATGCCAATAAATTGAAGAATTGTCTTGACATAATTAGGGGTATGATCACACTTAGGGAAAATAGGGTCTATGGTCAGAGCATACCAAACTAGGGTAGTTACATTTGCCCCTCTTTGAATAGATGTGTGAGCAATGCATTGATTCAAAGAAAGTTTTGATGTTGACTTCAGAAAGTTTGAGAATTTTGCGCTTGATCAAACGAAATGTCTAATGAGATTAGTCTCGCACTTGATTGAACTAAACTGGTAGAATTGACTTTGAACTTGATCGAACAAAGGTCAATAAGAAAAGATCTTAAAGATACCAATTCTAAACTTGGTTGTCATCTAAAAATTGATAATACCGACTCTGAACTTGATCGAACGAAGGTTAGTACAAAGATGCTAACAGATTAATAAGAATCTAAAAAGAGTAGACATAAGAGATCTAGCTTGTGAGAACTGAATCCTTCAATCCAACAGTCCTGACTTAGTCAAGGAACTATCATGCCTTTAGTTTTTTGATAACGAAGTCATTTTAATGTTGTTTTGAGCAAGAATTTGATTGATTTAAGTGTGATCATGCCCCCTCGGGAATGAAATCAAAGGAAAAAGAATAAATCCCTATGTAGAATGATGTATCACTTGAACTGATTGATTGAATCAAGAAAGAATCAATTTACAAGTGGAGAAACAAAGGTTTGTTTAGAGAAAACACAATCTTACCAAGTTAATCACGTTTAAAAAATGTAAGTTTTGAGCCTGATAAAATGATGTTGGACCAATATTTTTGATGAATAATGTGCAATTCGATTATATAGAACCTGGAAAACTGATTGCGTAAAGCCTATGAATCATTTTTGTAACATGTGGAGCAATTCTGCATTTTTGGGAACTGTCGTAAAAAATTTATTGTATAGTGCATAACATTGTCTGTGCATTTGATTTCATTCTCAATTGATTAGAAAGAGAAAAAAATGAGTTTCAAGTGTTTGGGAGGAGTTCCAAAGCTCCTAAATAGCTCAAAAAGTCAAATATATAGGTCCAAATTTACTTTTAACCCATTCATTTTCACTTTTACCCTTGGTAATTCAGAGAGCCCTACAGAGAAGATGGTGGTCCCCATGGAGAAGCATCATTTTGAGCTCGGTCATCAACATCAGCATCTAGTTGACTACCCACCTCTAGTAAGTGCTCAAAAACCTATCTTTTGAAATTCTCAATTTCCAGTTTTATGCATTTTGGTAGAAGTTATATGCATTTTAGTTTTGTGTTGTTTCCTTCATTTAGGATCGTATCTAGTGAATCCCATGTCATTTCCTATTTTCACTAGAAATCCTGCATCACATCCTATAATTTCAAGATCGCACCCTGTGTTTAGGTTTTTCATTGCATGTTGTAGTTTTGGATAGAATTCTTAAGAGTTTCGCACCCTATTGAAACAAGGTCACACGGGGTGGCCTATGTTGCATCCTATAAAAATAGGATAGCTTCTTGGATGCCCCATTGCATCCCGAGAATTGGGGATCGCATCCCGTGAAATCGATCGCACCCCGTGGAAACATGATCATTTCTGGTAATTGAGTCAATTTTCTTGCAAGTGTGACTATTTTTCTTTGTCTAATGACCAAAACACTTAGCTGAGTATGTTTCCGTGTAGTTGCCTTAGATAGAATACTGATTTGAATGTTTCTGCAATTACTATCTATTTGATAGATTCCTTTCAAGGTTGTCTCATTCTGAAGACCGTACCCTGGTCATGTCCTTGCACTGTCGAGATCATTGACTGATGACAAGGCAGAGTTAGTGGCTCACATATGTTTATTGTCATTGAGAGATTTACCTGATATCAGGGTAAATCAAGTGTTGTTGACTGCTCTAGCTGAGAGGTGGCATTCGAAGCACAAAAACTTCCATCTCCCTACTGGTGAGATGACCATTACACCTAAGGATGTGTGGCGGATACTTAGAGTTACTGTGATGGGTCAAGAGGTGCAGTTTGATTCTACCTCTATTTTAGCGATTGCCACGGCATGATGATTCTTCAGAGATGACACCATTACTCATCTTTACCTCACATGGGATTACATGTGCAACCACTATGATAGAATTCCAATATACTTTGTTAGTTTGATCAGAGGCATCCTTATGCCTGACTGAGGACAGCATAGATTCATGGTTGGTTGGGTTGACATGTTAGAGGAGATGATGGTTTCTAGATGTAGATTTGCATGGGGTAGTTGTATACTCACATGTACAGGGAGTTGCATGAGATTTTTTATCAGTACTCATAGAGTATGACAGTTGACATCCTTGTACTTCAGATCTGGGCCTAGGAGCATATCCCAGTTACATGGCCGATAGTTGATAGGCAACAGTTGGAGCAGCAGCCATATGTATTCATGTATTCTATTTGGATTCAACAGCCCCATTTGGGCAATTTTGAGTATTGGCGCCGCTTGTTTGATGACATGATAGTTGTAGAATGGCGACCATATCTTGATTGAAAGGAGTGGCTCTCGGATAGATGATAGATGCCATATTTATTTTAGAGAAGGAACCTGATAGGCAGGACCAAATATGTTGTTGAGAGATTCTTAGTCACCCAGGTATTGAGGCAATATGGTTGTATGCAGGGCAGGTGCCAGGATATATCTATTTATGCACAAATTCAAGACAATAAACCACTGTGGGGTCCTTAGTTGATATATGAGACTGAACAGTGTGTGATTAGAGATATGGTTGAAGTGCCCTAGGATCTTTAGCCAGAGGTAGAAGATGCAAGTTTCTCTAATGGGTACCACACGCAGATGTTACAGTATCTATTTCCTCAGCTTACAACACCTAATGAGGTAGTTCCACATATTGAGGATCCCCTAGATTATGATCCTACTGATGACTGGCCTGTCTGAGGCAGAGGGGGAGCTCAGAGAGAGAGAGGAACTATGGGGAGGGATGGTGGTAGGGATGGTGGGAGACATGGTGGGAGGCACCCTCCTCCTAATATGGGGTAGGGTCCAAACAATCAGGATGATGTAGATGATAGGGGTGGAGGTGTTGTGGGTGGTAGTGAAGAGGATGCCAATGGAAGTGGGAGGCAGACTCGATTTAGATTTTTTCCTCCCTAGAGATATCTAGGTCCCCTTTTGACCAGAGATCAACAGAGACAGAGACAGTGTCAGTAGGATGCTTAGCAGGATAGGGCACAGGATAGGCCATCTTGACAGGATACAGGTAGAGGCTCCTTAGGTAGAGATAGAGATGCATTAACACAGTGTGAGCGTGAGCGTGAGTAGCTCAAAGAGAGGGTCACAACTTTAGAGGCCTTACTTTCTAATAGGGATGCACAACTTAAGCATCTTAGATCTGACAGAGATACACAGCTAGATAGGCTTAGAGCAGAGAGGGATAGCAGTTGGACATACTTAGGATGGAGAGAGATACTAAGGCTCGGGTAGTTAGTCATCAGGGACAGAAAGCATCTTACTATTCAGGTTTATATCATGTTGCAGTGCCAGAGGGTCAGAGAGCACCTTTGTATTCATGGATGGCTCAGTAGTCTGAGGGGGGCATGCCTCCACCAGATGCATTTGTACCACCTCCTCCTCATCCTCCAAATCAAGGAGAGGGTGGTAGTCAAACTTGATACTACATTTGTCATATTGTTGAGATTATATTGTATATCTTGATCCTGCTAAGATCATTCTTTTGTACAATGACATTTATATATGTATATATGTTCTTCATTGATACTCTCATATGCTTTTGTATACAGTTCCATATTTTTGATCTGATCCATATTTGATATATCTGAGATAGTTGATCTTGATTTTGATATGTTCATGGGTTCTCTTGTTTTGATAGATGTTTGATGCACATGTGATTTTTATCTTGGTCTCTTGATGAGGTAGATTAGATATGTGATGACATCATTTATGCTCTTTGAATTATTACTAATATAAATATGTTTCAAATGATGCTAAGTGAATATGTAAATGAATGTTTTTGAGATTTTCTTTATGAAAATAAATTTATGGATGCACTTAGGATGTAGAAAATAAATGCAATGCTTGAATTCTTTGTTTTTGTCTTTTCTCTTTCTCATTTATGAATGCAAAATGTATGTCATGGATATGCAACTGTTGGAAGTACAAGAATGGGAAAGCAAGATACTGAGAGGCAGGGTTAATCAGATCTTCAAACTAAACCACTTAAAAAAAATTTATCCACATTCATACATATATGAATTTAACCTAACATCAAATAGCATCCATAACAACAAATACATAACTCATAACACATAATTTTGGTAACCCAGAAACCCAAATAGGTAAAAATGGGGTGGGGGTGACACCCACAAAATCTTCACTACTGTAGCAATAAAGTGTGCCTGTTAGGGCTACAAAAGTTTGATTGCAATATGCAATCTACCTGGTTAAAGGTCTATTCTATTAAGAACTAAAGATCATTACAATCTCCCTTGTTAAAGGATTTCAACTTACAGTAAAGTAAGCACTCGGCTAAGAGATTTGAAATGGTCTGCTAAAACCAATTTGTTAAGAGATTTAACCTGATACACCTATTAGAATGTTTCAAGTAGTGATCCTTTGTTATGCACTCAGATGCTGATGATGGATCTTCTCTTTTCAATAACCTCTGTGATCTCTTAATCTGATATGTCTTTACTCTACTTTTCACTACTATGTCATTCTGCTTGATCTAGGCTTCTTCTCAAAATAACTTGTTGTTCATCTCTCATGAACATAAAACCCTTCTCTATATATCTCTTGCTCTCACACGCTCTTTTTTTAGGGTTAGAATTCATCTTATTATATCTTTTCAGATCTGGCGGCGAGATCTAGATCAACGTTCAAGATCTATTGTTTATACCTCAAATGCATACTGATTTCCTAATTGGCTCCATGCCATGCATAGTATAAAACAATTAAATGTGAAATTAACTCAGTAGACAAATATTAAATGCGTACAAATGTCAGCTCAAATCTCATACAAGTCAGCCTTAACTGATTACATCAAAGTTTGAATTAATCCTGATATGTATGCAAAAATTGTTCTTCTCGGCACAACATATCTCTGACACTCAGCACTTAATATTCTACTCGGCTCGGCATGATGTAACTCAGCAACCTAAAACTTGCTCAGAAATGTTGCTTGGCCTTCAATGTTTAGCTCAGCCACAATAATAACCTACTAAAATTGCCTAGGTAAATGACTAAGTGTGGGTCACTAATCATCAATATAACTTAGGGATTAACAATCTCCCCCTTTGATATTAGTGGCAAAAACACACTTATCATTACAATTCATTTCATTCAAAATATTTCCTAAGTACATACTATACTCCCCCTAGGAATGTACATCATACTACATACAAAACTTTACATAGTATACATGCCTTCAAAAAAAATATTTACATGGATACCTGTTATGATCTCCTTTATGTTGTATCCTTGTCAGTCCTGTCAGTTTCCCCCTTGTTTTTGTCATTGATTGTTGGTGGGGTCAAGTTATACTTGTCCAAAAAAAATTTATGAAGTTGTAAGGTAGACTCAAAAGCAAAGTCCCAACTGTCCTTGACAAACTTCATAACCTCTATTTTCACTTCTAGCTCGGTAGCTAGACTTACTAAGCTTTTTGCAGTTGAGAGATGAGAGTCTCTCTTAATCAATTCATTTGCAGATAGAATTTCTTTCTAAATGACCTCCAAATGAGGTATCAGACTTGTCTGAATAGTAATCAACTTGGTCCTAATCTGACCATCTTTAGCCATGAACTCGGCTATCCTCCTTTGTGCATAAGTCAGCCTGTTAAAATTTAAGGAGCTAGTGCTAGCAGCCATACTCAGTGAACTTCCAGTTGACTTAAGGTCTAGTTACAATTTCTCTAAAGTCTGTTGATTATCCTTTGTGAAGAATTCAACATTAGATAACCTCTTATACAATGAATAGACATTTGTTGCAACTCCTAAAATTTCTATTAGAGAAGAAAGTTCAACCTGTTTTACTGCAATCTCTCCTGAGATTTTTGCAAGTACCTTGTTCTTGAATTTTCTCTCGAACCATTGAAATAGTTTCTCATTGGCTTCAATATTGTCATCATTTACCTTTTGCACAATGTGAACTAGCTATTCAAGAATAGGGGCTTGAGGGTTCTCATCTTCCATGTCAAAATCCTTTACAAATATATCTTTTATGTCATGTAGCACTTGATTTTTCTTTTTCTCCCTTTTCAGTTCCTCTTGTCTTTTCTTCCTCTTAAGTAACTCCTGAAGAGTCTCAATCTGTTCATAAGACAAAACATTGGGATCCCATGGTGGAATCACAATAACTTCATCTAATGTGACATCTAGAATTGGAGAATTCTTCCTCATAACTTTCCTCCTCTTGAATTCAGATGAACTACTGCTCGGCTTCATTTCTACAATACCTTTTCCAGATTCAGTAGTTGTCACCATTGCATCTTTAAGTTCAGTCGAAATTGCCTGCTGATCAAGCATACTTCCTGTCTTGGTTCTAGTGGGAGTTGATGATGTAGAGTGTGGTAGATCAACCAACACTTGCATTGCCTCTTGTTCTTTAGGCTCACTGTTAGTATCTTTTATCTCCTCACTACTATCTAGTACTAATTTTTTACCTCTTGTTCAATTGTTTTCTCCTTTTCTACTTCATCTTGAGAATCCTTATCTTTAGATTTATGTTGAATTATTTATTCTTGTTCTGTACTCTTCTCTTCTTCAGCCTCAGTTTCCTTGATAGGAGATTCAATAGTTGATTTCCTTAGCTCATCCTGACCCTCGGCATCCAGATTGCTAGAGTCATCAATTGTCACATCAATCAGATTGTCAATAGTCAAATCAATAGTGTTCACTATCTCTGATTGATCTTGTGCATCTGTCCTAGTCTTCTCAGACTTAGTTGAAATGTGAACTGTTGAAACCTATGGTACAGGGGTGGATTCATTTTCCTTATCCTTTGTCTCAGATGTTCCTTCATCAGTTCTCTTTTCTTTTGAAATAATTAGTCCAAAAACTTCCTTCCAAATTCTAGTACTTTATTGTACTATCCCTTCAATATCATTCTTCAAAATAGCATAACCTCTCTATTTAGGTAGAAATTTGTGCTTATAATCTTCAACAAATTTTTCTCTCTATTTCTTTGTTAGCTCAGGAATGACTTGAGCTAAAGTGTCTTCCCTAATTTCTCTCTCAGTTGTGAGTGCAAATTCCCACTTGCCAAATAGAAATTCATACAACTCACTCGGCACATTGTTTCCTATTGTTGTAGGGGTTAATTTGAAATTACACATCATGTCTAGGAGAGCTTCTCGAACCTTATGTTTGTCTCCTACCTTCAATTGTTCATACCTTATAAACTTAAAACCAGATAACCCTGCAGAATTTCTCAAATTTTCATATACCTCATTAATATCTATAGGTTTCTTGAATGGTGTTGTTGGTATGTTGCTAGGTTCATCAATTTTAGTCATTTCCTTGTCACTTTCTAGATCCAAATTCATTTTTCTTCTTGGTCTTTTAGCTTGTAGGATCAGCACAGCCTTTGTTGCTAATTTAGTCCTCCATCCAGAACTACTTTCTCCAATCTTCTTTGCATAGACTTTAGTCTGCTCTACTGGTGATGAGGCGGCAGATGCCCTTGTCCTTGGACAATTTGCAATGGGAGGGGTAACCCTAGTTTTTTCTTTACTTGGCTTTGTTACCTTTGCTACTACTGGCCTCTTCCCTTTTGCCTTAGCAGTGACCTCTTCTTTAGGTTCACTAACTTCTACTTCTTGTTCCTTAGATACATCTTCTCCTTGTCTAGTAGATATGTCTAGAGGTGCATCCTCTAGCTCTTCATCACTTAGCAAGCCAACCATCTTTTTTAGATTTTTCACAATCTTTTTCCTTTTTCTTTCCATAGTTCCTGCCTTAAGATTCATCAAAATATTTTCCTTAGCTTCATCAAAATTTCTGAATCTTTTAGCTTTAGTATCAATCTCCTCTACTAGGAGTGTTGTAATAGTTGCTGATGCTTCATCAATATTTACTTCACAGGGAAATGGCTCCATCCATGATACTCTAGGTGTCACAGCATGAATATATGTGTAGTCTGTATCCACTAAGAAGCATATCTCATCATAGTGCTTCTCCACAAGTGAATTGGGAATTCTGGTCCTCAACCTCATTCTCTTTTTGAATTCCACAAAATAACTTCCCATAATACTATTGAAATTGCTGCCTAATTTCTGAATACATTCACTAATCTGTAATGTGATGGGTCTGTCCTTTTTCTAGACAATATTTCCTAGTATAGGAAAGGACTTTTGTATATGGAAAAATATACACATTAACAAAGAGCCAAACTTACATGATGAGCTTTTGGCTTTCCTTTCCTAATTGATAGTAAGTTCTTGACTAGTTGTGTCAACTGTAGCTCGGCAAGGTCATAGGTGTGATTCTTTTTAACTATCTTCCATGCCTGGTCGATGGCTGTATAGGGAACACTATCAAGTTGGATCGACTAATAGAATTTGTGAGCAATCACTCTCACTCCAAAATCAAGTTCAAAGTCAGTAATTATAGAGATAGTCATTCCTTTGTTGTTCCAAACTGCTCCAGTGTTAGCTATTATCTCTTCTTTGCTTTGGTCTCTCATAGTTTGTTTACTGCTGATAACAGGATACCCAGTAACTCGTTGGATAATATCTTTTGTGATCTTTACTGGTCCATTGTCTAGCCACATATGCATATTATGAACTTGGCTTATGACAACCTTAATCCATTCATCCTTGAATTTTGTCAGAAAATCTAGGGCACGAGTTAACCCTTTGTCAGCTAAATGTTTGAATTCATCTTTCAGAATTTCATTCTCACACAACTTGTCATAGGAATTTCTCAATTCATTATTTCCCACTTTACCAATTTTAACCATGTAACATGATCTAACATCATAAATTATAAGTACCTTTGGCGGGATCGATGAGACAGCTCCGTTCAAATCACTCATAATTGCGCTTTCTGGGATGGCACAAAATTTTGGTGGTGCGCATGCATCACTCCTTACTAGCTTAATTTGATTCAAATCTTCCTCCATTCCCTTGACTGGTGCAGAAGAACTTGCATCCATAATCTCCTAAAGTTAGGGTTCAAAAATGAAGAATAGAGTCCCTCGGCAAACAATCACTTCGCACTGTTCAACTTAGGGTTGCCGACGGCACGCTGACAAAATTATCAAAACAAACTTCGCTAAGATCAAATCTGCAACTTCTTTGATCACTCTATAAATGCTAAAAATTGCAAGGTAAAAGTGAATAATAGACTGTATGTCCATATATAGACTCGAAAGGTCAAGGTAGGTAAGCATTAAATATTTTGTCCATTAGGTTAGTGCAAGCCAGCTGTCATTGGCTGACTAACACAACTTCCATACTACTCAGCTTACCATACTTGGCCATCACAACTTACTCAGCTGACCAACTCAGCACCTATAGTGCAGGTAGCTCTTCTTAGCACTTGTCACAAACATGTCCTGGTACATCTTATCATATGAAGATATGGACTTTGGCACATTTACATATTAGGAACTGATGTAATATTTAAAATTTGAATGCAGTTCCTTACTGTAGACACCCAAAGATGGTTTGAGCCTGCTGGTCTAAATAGGCCTTTTTCTAGTCTTACATTTTGTGAACCCGACATGAACAAACCTTATTGATTAACTTTCTTGTGTTTTTGTGTCCTTTTTAGGTGCTGGAAGAGAGTTGCGCAGGTGGTCATAGAAGTTGCGCAGGTGGTCACTATACCTGCACAGGTGGTCATAGAAGTTGTACATGTGGTACCTAGACCTATGTAGGTGGCTGCTTATCTACGTAGTTGGTCAAAAGGGAGGTATTTTTAGGGTTAAGGGTTGTTTCTCAAGGGTTTAGGAAGTCATTCTACATTTAGGGCTTCCTCCTCTACTTTTTTATATTTTCATGATTAAAATGAACCCTAATCTATCCCAATGAACCCTAAGTGTGGTAAATGAACCCTAATAAGGAAAATGAACCTCACATTTTCATTTTCAAGGCTTAAAATGAACATGAACATTTACATTTGGTTCCTAAAATGAATCTAATCTAGTCTAGGGTTGCATGCTATCAAACTTATTCAAACCCTAAGCAACTTTCAAACTAGCCTAACTAGGGGTGGAAAGGAAGTGTTTTATGAAAATTCAAGTTATTCAAGTTGTCAAAGGACTTAAAATGAACATGCAAACCTAATTTTGGGACTTAAAATGAACTCTAGCATAGTTTAGGATCAAGTGCAGTTTTAAGTCTTCAAGGTGATCCTAGACTATTTCTATGCACATGCAAGCTAGTTAGGGTTTTCAATCTCATTTCAAACCTTTAAAAATCAACTTAAATATCATGGTTAATGAACCCTAGCTATTCTTTTGATGTTATTGCATGCTTATATGTTGAAAAGCTCTATTTTTTGCAAGTTTTTGGGCCATTTTTAGACTTCTAATCAATTGTTGCGTAGGTGGTCATTGTTCCTGCGTAGGTGGTCAAAAGATGCATAGGTGGGAGCATGTTCCTGTGCAAGTGGTTTCTCTAAAACTGCACAAGTGATCACTATTCCTATGCAGGTGGTAAGAATGATGTTTTTGAATGTTGTTTTTGGGTTTCTACATCTCTATACTTTCTTTTGCACTTAGATTACTTAATTTTGGTGTTACTGATGAGTTTGTGTAGCGTTATGGAAATCATGGGATGAAGACTAAATCCTAAAACTACTAATGGTTTCAAATACAAGACATTTTGTAGAAGACATTTTGTTTTCCCAAACTCTTGTGTTTTCTTTTTGTAGTTAGAAAATACTTCACTTTGGTGCTTGAAATGAACCTTTTGCTTTCATGTGTCTAATGTGTTTTCTAGATTGTAAAACCTTAAGAATGAAATGAGCGTATCCTCTCCCCTCACCTTCATGGATCTTGGGTGTAAGAGAAACTCATATCAATCTTATAGAGTGGCTACCTCCCAAGTACTTTAGTAGAGCTAGTGAGAGTGGATGCCCAACCGGTGATAGGCTAAAGCCAAGCCCATCCAACCGGGATATAGATATGCCATTGTGATTAATCTCTCAATGAATGGGTGTTGAATGCATTATACCAAGAATAAGATCTCCCTTAGTACCCTTGTGGTGCGTTAAAACCTATGAAATGTAACTTTCGTAGGCTGGGAGGCCTCCATAACGGAGCTAATATGTCACACGTATAATCACCCAAACAGATTCCCTTATTAAACACCATGTTTTAGTAGCAAAAAACCTTTTATCTGTTGGTGCAAAAGGTTGGAGACCAACTAAGATGCCCCACACTTTCACGGATATTAGTCGAGACAACAATCCCTTGGGAAGTGATGTCCCTTGGGAGTTGAAGCTTGGAGTGCTTGAGAAGTGACTGCATATGTAAGGAGGAGCCCGTGCCTCCAAGCTTCTAGGTTGTCCCCTATTAGTAAGTGTGGCTGAACTTTGGTTCAAGTGGGGATTCAACAAATACTGTCCTTGCTATCCTTAGGAAGTGGTGTGTTTGTTCATTTTACAACAGCCATTCTGACTGATGTGTCTTGTGTGGGTGTTCAAACCTTAATCAAAATGAAGACATCTTAAAAACACTCTCCTTAAGAACACTTTTTCCAAATCAATTTTCCAAAACAATCAAATGGGTCACAACAATACCTTGTCTTTGAGTGAACATATGGAACCTTGAATCTTTCACTTGGACCTTTTGGCATGCTTGATAACCTTCATATTGCATAGTCATGACCTAAATCTCCTTGCATTTTTATATCAAAAATCCCTTGCATTATAGACCTCATTTTCAATCCTCATTATAGTTCCTTTTTCATATGTCCTAATCATAGCCTTTTTGCATACATAGCACATTCCTAGATCCTCCTTAAAAACTTTGCAAACAATCCTAGGAAGTATCCAAATCATGGAACCTCTCTTTATGATGTTGAAAATAGGATCTTGACT
>MU226743.1:1054938-1072587 GCA_018584345.1 Thuja plicata | reverse complement strand
ATCCCCAACCCCCCCATCCAAAATGATCCCCTTCCATTCCCAAACCAAAATGTTGACCTCCCACTTCCTAAGAAAGATCATGATCTCCCTTCCATGTCTTGCCAAGATCCATTTCCAAGTCAAGATCAAGGTGTCCCTTCACCCTCATGTCCTCCAAAAGATCTGATCATCCCTTTGGATCCCCCAAAAATACCATTATTCCTCCAAATCCTCCTCAAGATTCATCCATCTGTTCTTCTCCTTGTCCTAATCCTTCAAATCCCCCTTGTGATTCAAGCACATCTATGCAAGTTGTTCATGAACCCCTTATACTTCAAATGGGTTCCCCTAGTTGTATCGAGTCTATTCCACCTCATGGTCCTCATAATAATGGACTTGCATCTTATAGCAAGTATCCTACTGGTCAAAGAAAGCACTATCAAGTCAAAGGGTTGGACCTCCATGCAAAAGGTATATTGAAACCCTTACATTTCCAAGAAAATTCAAATGGCCATGGTCTTAATAATCAATCTACATCTCAAGGCATTGGTATCCCTTCAAAATCCAAACCTAAATGTATACCTCCCCCTTCAACCCTTCCATCCATCTTAGGTCCATATATTCCTCCTTCTACTAGCTCACAATCCCCTTTCCCATCTGAAAGTCAACAAAGGTACACATCTTGGAGAACCTTCCATCCATTCAAAAATTCTCCATACAATTCCTATCTATCCATGAATTCCATTCCCTTTCAAATCAATTTGGGTGCCAAACATAAAGTCTACAAGTCAAGCAATCCACATGCTATCAAGGATCAACATGTCCAATCTAATCGACATGTACAAAAAAAGAAAAATTTGATCCAAAACAAAAAAAAATTATCCAAAAGGCCACAAAGGCCCATTAAGAAAAAAATAAAGTCAAAAGCCATATGGGTTCCAAAATCCATTGTGCAAGAAATACATTCAAAGGACCCTCAAAATAATAAAAAATCAAAAAGCATGTGGATTCCCAAGAAGCTCCTTGAAGCACAGAGTCCTAAAGATAAATCCAAATTGGCATCCAAAGTTGCTATCCCTCTATCTAAATGTCTTCCATCTTCCAAATCCATTTTGGGTCCTTGTGTCCAAAAATCCATATCCATTCCTTCATTAATCCTTCAAAATCCAAAATCTCATTTTCCTCTATCACTCCATCACCCCTCAAGGTGTGTGCCAATGTTGTTCTTGCATCCATTCCCTTCCACTTCAAACAAAGCTAGCGTACATCCCCTTCATTATCCAACACCTATTTTCCAACCTTTCATCCAACCTATCCAATCCCTTGCATAAAGCTTGTCCCATCCTTATCTAATCACCCACTTCATATCCCATTGTCATTACCCTACGAATGTCTTTACACAATATCTTTCAAAAGCACATTTCAAAGAGTAAGGCGCTTGATTCCTTTGTCCATGTCACTTCATGCGTCCATTCTTTTTCCAAAATGTCAGAAAATGTCAAAACAAATGAAAAAAGAAAAAAAAAATGAAAAAGGAAAAAAGTTGCCCTGATGAAAACTTGGCAAACAGGCGCTTTGGGCAAGTACCATGATGAAAAATTGGCAAATAGGCCTCATGTGTAATTCTATGAACTTCTTGTAGTCTATTCTTGGGGGTAGATTTCATTGGCGTTATCCTCCATTACTCCTATCATTATCCTCCATTATCCCCAACATGTCCTCCATTATTCCTTTGTCCCTCCTATCCTGTATCCTATCAACACTTATATATCCCTTATCCCTAATTGATCTTGCATATCCTATCCATATTCTATCATTTTCCTTTTCATATCTTAACATTTTCCCTATCCAAAATACTTTTCTTGGTCTTGATGAAAATAAGGACGTTCAATGCAAAAACATGTCTTCAAAAGAAAACCTCTTGACATGTCCATTTCTCGCATTCTATCCACTGCACTATTTTCATCACCCTATCCTTTTCTTAACCAATGCCCCAGCTTGGTGAAAAAAAAAATTTGTTATCCCATTTCTTGGATAGTCCTTGGCACCTACCAAATCCAATGCAATGACCCTTGGCCTTCATCCATCTACCAGTTCATTTCCCCTTTGATAATGTCCCTGCCTTACTAGACACTGGGGGCAATTCAATGCTTGCAACTTGTAAATATCTTAATGACCTGAAAAAAATCCTAAAAATTCAAATAAGCAGCTCAAAATTCCAAAAAAATCAAATACTGTCCTGAAAAAAAATCCAAATATGCAAAAAAACTTCTAAAAATCACATAATGTCATTAAAAAATTGCTAAAAATTCAAATATGATCCTGAAAAAAGACCAAAAAAATTCAAATATTTTCAAAAAATCCTAAAAATTGCAAAATCCCTTCAAAAATATGCAATAAATTTGTACATACTTGTCTTCTTTTTATGAATCAAACATCATGTTTGCCGACATCAGTGGCAGGATCATCAATCTGTGCTTAACAAAATCATATGCGATCTGAATCATTGTGACCCAGCATTCAATCTGATTGGACTGTTCAAATCTTTCAATCTTTGCTATCTATCAATCTGTCCAAGACTATTAATCAGTGCTCAAATCAATCTGCAATCTAAGCTATCAATCAACGAACGTTTAATGCAAGTAACAAAAGATCAGAATGGTTGTTGGCTCACATTCTTTCATGAGTATTTTTTATTTTCTTTTTTGATGATGTTCCTATGCTACTTGATGATATTATTTGAACTTATGAGAGTAGCCAGGATGGTTATGACCAGTTGCTTTCACTTTACTTTTTCTACCTGTTTGATGATCTCATGAAATTCTGGGGCATGTCTGCTACATGCTTTCGAGATGGAGAAGATCATCCTCTATGTGCATTGTGTTTGTTTACGCAAAAAGGATGACTTTTGTGCTCTGGATTTTTGTGCCATGATGCGTCGCATTTGCTTTTGCAATATCAAATAAGCTCTTATAACAAAATTGCACCTTTTGAAAGCCAAAATCTTTCTACTAACATTTCTTCATCTAATTTTTCTTTCTGCTAACAATTCTTCAGTCAGTCCTTGCAGTCGCCTTGGTCTAGTACTCTGGTACGTCAAAAACAACTGCATCCTGCATACATGCATTCATAAACTAGAAAATAACAAAAACATGTGCATTTTGCATTCATTCATTTTATACATGAGCATAGTTTCAAACATACATTTTGCATTCATACATTTTGAAAAGCCAAAGACAAAAAAAATTATTGCATCCATAACATATATTATGGCGTAAACAAAGGCAATACATGGCAATATATCAACGTCATCATATAACAGGAAAGAAAAGCATATACATGAGCATCCATCTTGTGCATCATAAAATAGCTGCATATCATATATCAATGTCTCAAAATAGTATCAGAGTACAAAAAAATCAAGGTATCTGTATACACTAAGGCCCGCAGGCTCATAACATATCATATGTCTATCAAAATTGTCCCTCTGCTAGAGAGACTCTCTGTCAACCCGTGCTCTCTTAGTCCTCTTGATCCCTATCCTAGTGGGAAGATGACGCTCCCCCCGTGTGATGCCCTATATGCCCTAATCTAGGTGGCTCCCTCAGTCCCAGCACTCCCCCACTACTCTATGTCCTACAGGAATGTGATCTGTTGGATGATGCTCTGTAACTTGGTGCCCACTACTCCTGTGGCACATCTCTCCTATACATGTCCTTCCAATACTGTGACTCTACTTTGACATCTGATAACATCCCTACAATATCATGCACACCCACAACTCTGATGGAACTGATAAATTGGTGTGACTCCTCCTCGACCCTCTATGCCTGGGACCTATTTGTATCTTGAGAGGTGAGTAATGTGTCCCTCTCTACTATCAACCTGTCTACCTATGTTGTGAGCGTTGATCACTCGGTAGCCCATGCATCTATATCGGTATCTCTCTCTAGAGTCAATCTATCTATGTGGCTTGTGAACTCTATAATGCACTAGATATGACCCTCACACCAATCATCTGGACCTTGTATGTCACCCCCATGTGGTGGATCATCCCTATCCTCATCTATCTACATTGGTATATCACCGAGATCCCTGTCATCATCATCCTCATCCTCCTCTTTTGAACCCTCATCCTCATCATCATCATCGTCATCATTTGAATCCTCTTCCCCGTCCCCATCCTCATCCTCCTCATCCTCCTCATAATCCTCCTCCTCGGTGCTCTCATCTTTGAGCACTCGCAATCTCAGTATCACCACATCAGGATCTGTCAGAGGAATCAGCCTGTGCTCAGAAAACCACCTATCATACCCATCAGTGGTCCCTACATATGCTACATCTACATCTACTCCCCATGGCCTGGGTTGTATCTGTGTGAAATATATGTAGGCCACCTGAGGCCTTAGTGCAGCACCCCATACCCTGGCCTCGACCCTTGATCTAGAAAACAACATTGAACCTGTTAGCACCCCCTGTACCTCTCCAAACTATCACCTGACTCACTCTGGGAGCTGCATCTCAATCACTGTATGACCCATCACAAACCTCCCAATGAGGTACCTCTCCTGTCTACAGTACGGAAGGTGATTTGCGTCATCATCCCATTCGGGGCAATCTCTGTAGGGACGCCAAGTGAAATCCCTCAGCACATCTATCTCATGTCGAAAGTGCGATGTGTATCCTAATCAGCCTTGTGCAAGCACCCCTTGATAGCAACATACATATGGTAACTCTGGTAAAACCACTCTCTAAGCTATAGGCCAGAATACTGCTATGTGCTCATAGGCCCACACCTGTAGCAGGGTGATCCTAGTACTGATAGATAAACCTCCGTAATACGCCAATTGATGGAGCTGGTAATATGTCATTGCCAACATGCATGGCCCCCATGAAAACACTATTCCCTACATGATCATCTGCTTGAGTATGCTCCCCCAGCCAATGGGTAACCCATGATCTCATCTGTCTTGTACCAAGAGGCATGTAATGACTCTACAGATCACCGCAATCAGACTGTCGTGCTGCCTAGCAAAGGTCTCCCATCGTATCTCATAATCCCAAATGTCGAGAGAATCATCATCACTCTCAAACATCCAGTGTAATGCTTGTCTCCCTATAGTGGGGTCATACTCAGCCAGCTCACTGTGAATTAGAATCTCGAGGATGCGCCATACATCCTCCAGAGTAAATGTCACCTCCCCTCTCGGCAAGTGGAAGGAACTAGTCTCCGAGTACCATCACTCGGCTAACACTGTGATCAAGCCTCGATTTTCCCTAATCTTAGGCATATATGTGACATAATACAATCCTAGCAAGGTAAGGATCTGCCTCTCATGGCTACTCAACTGGTGGCGTATGCCCAAACACATTGGTCTACTCTCCCGAGTCTATGGAACTGGCAGCTCCTCCTGCGATCACCATGCAATTTTGGTCAACTTTCTATACTTTTTGTTTCTTGTTGACTTACCTAGGACTATTTTGACCTAATTTTGACCTTTTCCTAGGGTTTTGACCTTTTTAGGGAAGTTTCTAGAAGTTCTAAAACCCCCCGACCCTATTTTGAGGCCCATCTAACCAACTACGTAGGTTCTCTTACCACCTGCCTAGAAAGGCCTCCCACCTGTGCTGCCTGCGCAGGTGGTCATCCCACCTACACTATCTATGCAGGTGGGCATGTGTCCTATGCAAGTGGGCATGTGACCTGCGCAGGTGGCACGTGTGGACACCTTGCAAGCCCCATTTGACCCTATTTGAACCCTAAACTGACCTACAAAAGCGTGTCAAGCATGAAAACACTAAGAGGACCAGATGTACTCACCTTGAGTCCCACATCGGCTGGCCGTCAGAAGCTATGAACCTGTTCCCCGTGCTGAATCTCTGCAAGCACTCGATCCATCTTTCTTGCTCCAAAGCTCAATTCTTCCAAATAAAAGAGTAAAAATGATCTCCAAAACCCCTTCCAAGCCCTTTTATAGCCTCTTGGTTGCCTAGATGGATGTGTAACCCTTGCATTTTGTATTGGTCATGATGCTTTTGACCCTCTGAACCTCATATCTTTTGCATTTGACCTCCAATTTTCAATCTTATCATTGCTATGGATCCATCTCGGCATTGTTGACAAATCGACCTATCACTTGCCTTTTTTGGATGATTTCTCAAGGGGGCACCTATGTATCCCATTATCACTGGGGCATGTTTTAATGTTATTTTCTTTAGGATTATTTGACCCAATGCTCATAATTGCATTGTATCAAAGAGGGGAAAAATGTAGACACCTAAAAATGGTTCAAGCCTGCTGGTCTACGTGTTTTAACATTGTTTTCTTTACAATCGAAATGTTGTTTTGTGACCTAATTATTCCTCTATGTCACGTATATGATCTTTATTTTATAGTGACATTGTGTCTTTCATCAATGATTGAATGTTGCAAAATTGTTCAATTATTTACTAATAATTCTACTTTCGCTATCAAATCGATCATTACCCAAATCATTTCAAAACCTTCCTAAACCATCCCAAACCTTCCTAAACCTTCCTAAACTGATCCTATTCAATCCTAAACCATTCTAAATCTTCCTAAATCAGTTCAAACCCTTCCTATTCTATTCCTAATCATTTGCAGAATTGTCTGGACTTGTTTCTTACCATTTTGGGGCATTGTCCAAGATCATCGATGCCTAATCAACCCAATTTCAAACCAATAAATCAAACCCTAATTCCAATTCAATCAATCTTATCATCATTTCAGGAGCATTTTCCAAGACCATCGATGCTTCGTATCCTTTCAATCAACCATTTGATAATGTTGTCCAAGATCATCAGTGTTATCGCTATCAGTCTATTAATTTCAATTCAATAGTGTTGTTCATTATTGTCAATACTATTTCTGATCATCATTTCAAGAACATTGTCAAAGATCATCGATGTTTCCCCATTTCAATCTTACGACACCATCAAAGTTCATTGGCACTTTTCAATCATTTCCAATCATCATTATCCGGGCGCATTGTCAAAGTTCATTGATGCCTCGTGATTTCCTAAACTATTCTGGAACCCTCATAATTAGCCCTAAACCTTATCAATATTATCAAAATCCTTCCAATTCGACATCAATGTCTTCAATTTGACCTATTTCCCACTAATTTCCCTTTTTGGATGAATAACCCATAATGTATCCTAAGTTCTTATCGAATAAATAAATAAACTTTATTTATCCCCTATTTCCCTAAGTCTCCAATAATTAATTAATTTTATTAATTAATTAGCTAATTTCAAATTTATGATATTTCTTATAATTTCATAAATCTAATTGATTTTGAGGAATATTTGAGAATATGGGATTATTCATTTGATTAATGATTCATAATCTCACCTACATATCATATCCCTTAAATAAGGATTCTCATCCCTATTAAGGTGCTTCAGAAATATTCTCAAATATTTGCAATATCTCCTCAATATCTCTCCCCCATTTCATGCTTCCAAACATCCTACCATCCAAGATCTTGTTTGGTGCATTTATTTTATGCAATCTCACCTAAATTTATCTCATTTTCTATAAATTGAGAACATTTCTCTCAATCAAGGTTAGACCACTATCTTCTAGTATTCTCATTTGCAAATTCTATGATTTCAAGAGTCTTTGTGCAATCTTTGTTATTGTCAAAGAGACAACATTAATCTGATTATGGAGAAGAAAGAAGGACATGGGAGCTTCATCTAAAGGGGTTTCTTAGAGTTTTATGCTTTAATTTTGTGAATCCTTGTTTTAGATGGATTTTATGATAGATTAGTTAGGTTAGCATGTTATTTAGGGTTTGTGGTCCCCTAGATATGCTAAATAGGCCTTTTTCTAGTCTTACACTTACATACCTCTATTGCTTAGTTGGAGATAGTGTGATCACCTGATCCATTGGATTGGGTGACCTCGACTTTAGTGGATTCACTACTGCTTGGCTCTATTTTCTTTACCCATGTCTGATTCATCCGTGCTCTTACTTATTCAACAGTAGGAGCAGGAAATATTGTCCTACACTCTCTCGTAGTGTGTACTATCTTCAAACAACTACAATAGACTAAGATTCCATTCATCCAACTCTTAGATTTCCCTCTAACATTTGTCTTTAAGCAATCTTCAGGTGCATGTCCATATTCTTCACAGTAATGACAACTCTAGCTTGTATTATAATCCCAGTTGTAAGTGTTGCCTCTCTTAGATACTTGTGTTTGTGTCTTGGATGTCCATTGCTATTTAGCATTGGATCTGAAGTCTTGTGCTTTATGACCATGTTTCTGACACTTGTAACAATAACCATTAAATCTTGGTTTGGGGGGTGCATCACTTGCTTCAGCCCAACATTCATGTGCTTTATGTACAAATTTCTTTCAATTAAAATAGTAACCATTAAACTTAGGTTTAGGATTGGACTTACCTTTCTTACTTCAAAAAATGTTTTTTGTATGCCCTGGTTTTCCACAGTGGTGGAAAACATGCTTGTTGTGCTTTGTCTTAGCATTCCTTCTTTCACCATTCTTAGATGATTCTCCTTTCTCAGCAGATGCCTTTGGTTCTGTGTGACCTAATCTAGAAGAATCCTTTGACCTTCTTGATGCTTCCATTAGATTCTCAAAGTGAGTCAAAGCTTCATTAGGTCTATTCAACCTTTCATTAAGTTCCTTCTTAGATCTCAGATTATCTTTCAATTGATTGTTCTCAGATCTTAGATTTATCATTTCCATATCTTTCCTATTGATCTCCTAATTTGCAAGTAGTAGTTGATTTTTCATGTCAACCTGATTGATTGTCATCATCTGTACATCATGTGTCCTTTCATCAAGTCTGACAGATATCACTCTTTTGTCTTCTTCTACCATAGTTTTTTCATCTTTAGCTTTCTTCTTTTGTTCCAATACTTCACATAGTCTTACTGTCTACATTTCTTGTTCTCTTTTCAAGTTTCTAACTTCTTCACATAGTGCATTGTTCTTTTCCAGTAGATCTGCAATTTCTGCATCGCTCTTAGTAGAATCTTCATTCTAAAATATATTTGCAGTGTCATCTTCCTGGTAATGAGTATCATTCAATTGTTTGGCCAAATCTTTCCTAGCTGTCAATGATTTCTTCAATTCTTGTCTTGCTATCTCAAGATGATGTAATGCTAGCTAGATCTCAATCTTCTGATTCTCAATGACTTTTCCCAACTTGTAAACCTCCAACTCAAGATCTATACTCACAAGCTGATTCAAAGCTTTTGTAGGTGAACTGTGCTCCGATACCAATTGTTGGAAGTACAAGAATGGGAAAGAAAGATACTGAGAGGGGGGGTGAATTAGATCTTCAAACTAAACCACTTAAAACAAATTTATCCACATTCATACATATATGAATTCAACCTAACATCAAATAGCATCCATAACATCAAATATGTAACTCATAACACAGAATTTTGGTAACCCAGAAACCCAAATATGTAAAAATGGGGTGGGGATGACACCCACAAAATCTTCACTATTGCAGCAATAAAGTGTGCCTGTTAGGGCTACAAAAGTTTGACTACAATATGCAATCTACCTGGTTAAAGGTTTATATTGTTAAGAGCTAAAGATCATTACAATCTACCTTGTTAAAGGATTTCAACTTATAGTAAAGTAAGCACTCGGCTAAGAGATTTGAAACAGTCTACTAAAACCACAATGTTAAGAGATTTAACCTGATACACCTATTATAATGTTCCATGTAGTGATCCTTTGTTATGCACTCAGATGCTGATGACGGATCTTCTCTTTTCAATAACCTCTGTGATCTCTTAATCTGATATGTCTTTACTCTTCTTTTCACTGCTATGTCATTTTGCTTGATCTAGGCTTCTTCTCAAAATAACTTGATGTTCATCTCTCATGAACATACAACCCTTATCTACATATCTCTTTCTGTCACATGCTCTTTTTTTAGGGTTAGAAGCCATCTTATTATATCTTTTTGGATTTGGTGGTGAGATCTAGATCAACGATCAAGATCTATTATTTATACCTCCAATGCATACTGATTTTCTGATTGGCTCCATGCCATGCATAGTATAAAACAATTAAATACAAAAATAACTCAGTATACAAATATTAAATGCATACAAGTTGTCCTTTACTGATTACATCAAAGTTTGAATTAATCTTGACATGTATGCAAAAACTGTTCTTCTCGGCACAACATATCTCTGATGCTTGACACTTAATATTCTACTCGGCTCAGCATGATGTAACTCGACAACCTCAAACTTGCTTGACAACATTGCTTGGCCTTGAATGTTTCACTCGGCCACAGTGATAACCAACTAAAACTGCCTAAGTAAATGACTAAGTGTGGATCACTAATCATAGATAGAACTTAGGGATTAACAACAATGACATTAATATCAGTAATATTGATGTATGTAATTAACTTGGATTTTTGATGAATTGAGAAATCATTTTAATCTCAAGTCCTTTTTATGATTTTTAAAATGAATCATGCAATCTCTAAATGCATCTACATGCCAATTCTTAGGACTGTCACTGATTTGTATACATTGTAGCATTTTATCATCATTGGGAATTTTTGTAATGGACATCAATAGATAGTAAAAATGTCACTAATACCCACTGGTATCATGAAAGTATGAATACTATGTGTATTGGATGCAATGTCAGAAATGAACTTAGGCATCAAGGCATAGAAGCCAAGACGGCAAGTTAGTTATCTCCGTTTACTATTAAGAATTAGTTTTTGTTTAAGTGTAATGTAAGATATGTGACCTATAATGACTTTGAAAATTCATATCCTTGGGTACATCATGTAGCATACACCTTAGTGAGAATCTGATTTAGAAAATAGGCAAGGAACTTATTTCAACCTCATCATAGTTTATGCATAACAAGGATCGAGAACTATGTGCCTATCCACTCATGTTGGCAGCCCTTACCATAAACATCCAAGTTATGTGAAGTTTATAGGATCATTTGGAACAATAACCATACATAGAAAACCAAGAAAACGTTATGCCCCATGTCCTTGTGACTCTTTGTCTCTGAATAGATGTCATGGAGTTACTCAAAAGACATAACAATCATCAATTGAGAATCAATCAAAGAAAATTTATAACCACTTAGATGCCACTAGTATGAAACATCATGGGAACATAAAAGAATCATAATCAAGCCAAGATCAAACTATGTGTTCAAGTAGTATTGAGAAATACTGTCAATTCATTTGTCAAGCGCCATAGAGATTCATCACTCAGAATTTGGAATTAAGCAATATGTTTTCATGTCTGAGTATATGCGAGATTAACTTTGTCAGCAATTACAATCCAATGTAGTGTTTAGGAACACTGGTTGATTAAAGTGTTGAGAAACACTAGTTTGTTTTTAATTAAAGTGTTGAAAAACACTAGGTCATTTAAGTTCTTGATTAAAGTGTTGAGAAACACTAATGTGATGTCTATTACAGGTAGGTGGTCTTGAAGAAACACCTTTATTTGTGATAGTGTTGTTTAAGTGCAAGTATTGAGAAATACTATTTTGAGAGGCAAACCATCCTAGACAAGACTCTTAGGACAACCTAGAAGATGCGAACTGGCCATGCTAGCAAAGATGCCCCTAGTGTAGAATGACTATTCCTAAGATGTGAATACAGAAAAATTCTAAGCAAGGAAAGGACATTTGTAAGGAATCAGAGTCACCAAATAGCACAGGTGAAAATATGAAGGTTTAGAGTCATCAGTGCATTGATAGATAGAGCACAGAGTTTGAGTGACACCTGTTTGCCAGGTTTTCATCAAGGCACTTTTCTCTTTTTCATTTTTTTTGTTCTTTTTTATTTTTATAGTATCAAGGTGCCTGTTTGCCAGGTTTTCACCAAGGATACCTTTTTTTAGGACTTTTTCCACTGTTTTTGGATTTCTTCAGAATCAATTTTCTAATTTTTTTGGTATTTTCTAAGATTTTCATTGCATAGGCTCTACTAGCCAAATATCAAGTGTAGAACTACTTTAAATGTAGAGTATTAATGGGATCAGGAAGAAAATCTCCCTCAGGTGTAGCTAGCTGATAAGCTCCAGTCCCAAAAGTTGCAGTAATGACATAAGGTCCCAGCCAGTTGGGTTCAAACTTTCCTTTATGTTCTCTGTTTGGTTGATTCTTAGGATTCTCTTTCAGAATGAGATCCCTGACTTGAAAGTGTCATAGTTTGACCTTTTTATTATACCCTTTTGATATGCATTTTTGGTACACTTTTAGATGATCGAATGCTTGTTGCCTGCACTCATCAAGTAAGTCTAAAGAATTCACCCTATCAATGTGGTATTGTTTGTTAGTAACAAGACCTTGTAAAGATACCCGCAAAGATGGGATTTCAACCTCAATAGGAAATACTGCCTTAGTGCCATAGACTAGGGAAGATGGCGTGGCTCTAGTTGGTGTTCTAATGCTTATTCTGTAGGCCCAAAGTGTTGGATTTAATTGTAAATGCCAATCTCTACCAGACTTACTCACAGTTCTATGTAGGATTTTGAGAATTTTCTTGTTAGATGCCTCAGCTTTTCCATTACCTTGAGGATAATAGATTGAGGAATAATGTTGAGTAATGTGAAACTGTGTGCAAAGGTCTTCGATGTCCATGTTTTTAAATTGGCCACCATTGTCTGTTACAATTGAAGAGGGTATCCCATACCTATAAATAATGTAGTTCAAAATAAAAATAGCCACCTATTTTCCAGTGGCTTTGATCAACGGCACGGCTTCGACCCACTTAGTAAAATACTTAGTGGTCATAATGATGTATTTGTGTCCACTTGAAGAATTAGGATATATTTGTCCAACCAAATCAAAGGCCCATTGCTGAAATGGCCAATGTGTTATGAATGGTATGAGTTCTCTAGCAGGAGCATGGATGAGCTTTTTGTGTGTTTGGCATTTGTGACATGTATTTGAAACTAGAACAACATCTTTTTCCATCGTGGGCCAGTAATAGCCTACTCTTAGCAGTTTCTTAGCTAGTGAAAAGTCATTTGAGTGTGATCCACATACACCTTCGTGGACTTCTTTTAATGCACAATCCAACTCTTCTTATTCTAAATACCTAAGAAGTGTACCATCAAAACCTCATCTACATAATTTATTAGTAATGAGGACATAACGTGATGTTGTCCTAATTAAGGCTCATTTTTCATTCCTTGATAAACCATCGGGTAGAGTTTGGTCAGTTAGATATGAAATGAGTTTGGCATACCAGGATTGGTCTTGGGCATTCAAAGCACAAATTATTTGGTACTCAGGGGTATCAAAAGATGGTAGGATAGTTGTTCCACCAAGAATTCATGGCAAAACTGATGTTCTTCTAGTTGTAACATGGATGCCAGTGTAGCCATAGCATCTGCAGCGTTATTTTTTGTTCTTGGTATTGCTGGAATATGACAAAGACAAAGTACTTTTTTAGGTCATCAACCAGTTTTTTATAAGGCATCATCTTTTCATCTTTAGTCTGATAGCCTCCATTTACTTGATTAATAATAAGCTAAGATTCACCATACACATATAACTCTATAATCTTCCATTCCATATCCAATTTAAGACCATTCACTAATGCTTCATATTCAGATATGCTATCGGTGCATGGAAACATTAATTTGTATTCCTTGGGAATCTTGTAGCCTTGAGGAGTAATGAAGAGAACCCCTGACCCAAAACCTTGTTGCGTGAAAGAACCATCAAAGTACATCTTCCATAGATGTTCAATCAAATGCATTATTGTTTCATCAGGAAATTAAATTATCAAAGGTGCATCATCTTGGAAGGGTGAATTAGCCAATTGATCTGTGAGGACTTGTCCTTTAATAGCCCTTCTATCCACATACTCAATGTCAAATTCACTCAAAATCAAGACCCACTTCACTAGCCTTCCTATTAATGTGGTCTTGCTTAAGAGGTATTTCAGAGGATCGATCTTTGCAATAAGCTTAACTGTGTGTGATAGCATATAATGTCTCAACTTCTGTGATGCAAAGACAACTGCTAAGAAAGATTTTTCAATTATGTTTTAATTGAGTTCATAAGATACTAGTGTTCTACTGATATAGAAGACTGCTCTTTCCTTTTTAGTTTCATCTTCTTGAGCCAGCAATATTCCCAGTGATGTAGTCATAGCTGAAATGTATAGGAGTAATGGCTTTCCATGAATGGGAACCATGAGAATAGGAGGAGTAACCAAGTACTCTTTTAATTCTTTGAAGTTATTTTCACAATGTTCATCCCATTTGAAGGTAACACCTTTATGTAGTAATTTAGTAAAAGTTTGCGCTCTGTCTGAAAGTTGTGACATAAATCTCCAAATTGACTGGAGTCTTCCTTGTATTGTCCTCATTTGACTAATGTTGCATGGAGGTGACATTTCTAGTATAGCTTGAACTTTTGCAGGGTCCACCTCAATTCCTTTTGCTAAGACTATAAACCCTAGTAGATTTTTGGATTGAACTCCAAAGGCACACTTCTTCGGATTGAGCCTAAGTTGAAATTGTTCCATCTGATCTAATGTCTTCCATAAGTCTTCAATATGAGTAGTCCTTGTTTTTGAATTTTCTAAGGTATCATCCACGTAATTATACATGGTTTTATTTATCATATCATGGAATATGGTAGTCATATCTCATTGGTATGTAGCACCTACATTCTTTAATCCAAACATCATAATGTTCCAGCAAAAATTTCCCCATGTGCATGTAAATGCAGTTTTCTCTTGGTCTTCAGGAGCAATCTTGATTTGGTTATAGCCTGAGAAACCATCCATTAATGAGTACATTTGATAGCCTGATGTAAGATCTATTATCATATCAATGTTTGGCAATGTAAAATCATCTTTAGGACATGCTTTGTTCAAGTCTCTAAAGTTTGTATAGATCCTGATAGATTTATCTATTTTAGATACTAGTACCACATTAGAAATCCATCCTATGTAAGCGATGACTCTTATGAATCCAGATTATAGTAATTTTTCTAGCTCTTCTTTCACCAATAATGCAACATGAGGATGCATCTTTCTTAGTTTCTATTTCATGGGTTTGATCCCAAGAGATATAGATAAATGATGCATTATTAATTCAGGATATAGTCCAGGGATATCTGTGTAAGACCATACAAAGTTGATCTTTTTCTCTTTCAAGAACTCAGTGAATTGTATCTTCTCCTCTTCTAACAAGGATTGTGCTAAGTGAACAATTTGAGGAACTTCAGTTGTGCCCATGTTAACCGGTTGTGTTGGTTCTATCAAAAATGGAGATCTTTCTTGAAAGTGCTCAGGGAGGATACCAAGAATCCCATCTTTTGGCACCTCTAGGAGGTTTTCACCATCAGATGCATCTTTTATTTTTACTTTTTTAGAATCTGACACTGCCACAACGTCTTTTTCACCATCAGTTCTTTTCTTCTTTTATTTTTCAATTTGTGACTAAGAAACTTGATATCCTCCTCTGACATGTTCACGCTCCTTGCATTGGTGGAAGAAGGGTAAGGTTCACAAGTATTTAGGTAACAAGCCAAAGTGTAGTCATTAGGGAAGTTCATGATAGGATTAGGATCTGAATTCATCCAATCAATTAGGTTAGGGTTTATCAAGGATAATGAATCAAAGTTTGGTAAGGACAACATCGCGTCAGCATCAAAACTATTAACTGACAAGACATGTTCTGTTAAGTCAACTTCTATAGAATTTATATCATCAAGAGTTAAATAATCATTAATAGGGTCATTGTTAGTAATATGTGGACCTAACTCTAGCAACTTATCAATTGAACTTTCTTCTTCTTCTCTCAGCAAAATGGAACTCATTTCTTGTAGTCTCATAATGTCCTCTAGACCTAGTAAAACACCAGTTTCTTCATCAAGAATCCTAGGTAATGGCATCTCATCTGATTTTGGAACAATAGTAGTGTTAGGGGAAGTGTTATAACTCTCTCCTCTTTGAAATATCAATGCCAATTTATGAATCACATCTACTTCAATGTCCATGATAGCATCAGATAGGACATCACATTCATAATCACGTGAGTCTGTTATTTCATCATCTGATCTGTTTAGAAACTCAATAATAGTTACTTGATGTGCCCTATTAGCCACTTGTAGATCAAAGTATGGTAAATTTAGGATGTGTGATATTGTGACCAACTTCCCCAGTTAGGATGTAAATCTTTTTGTTGGGGTGTTTCTTCAGTAGTTGTTTATATCAATGGAACTTCTGGAGAGTTTTCTGTTATTTCCTCTACTTCTTGAATAGTAGCTTGTGTCAATAAAGGAACATGAGTGTCTTGTGGTGTCTCAAAGCTAGGTACATATCTTTCTCCTTGATGTTTGGGATACTCTACACCAATATGCAATAATATTTCATAGGTCCATTGTTCTAGTTATGTTTCTTCTTCATCATCACTTCCTTCGTCAAAGATTGGACCATCTCTTGAAGTAGTGTTTTCAGATTTATTATTGAAACCTAGTCCTTTTTTATCTTTGGTATTTCTGAATTCCATGTGTATAGGTTCAAAAAGTCCTTTTCCTTTCTCTCCTAAAGGTCCCTTCCCTTTATATCCCATTTGTTTGAGAAGTTCATATCCTTTACCATACTTTTCTGGGGATGTTTCCACATGTTTTACCTCATTTTCTTTTGGTTCTCCCTTGTAAAGCCAAGCCAGGACTACTTTTTCTTCTTTTTCATCCTCTTGATAGGTAGATGCTTTAGCAATACCAGTTGCCTTGTGAATTTCTAGTTCTTTATATGTAGTAGGTGTGAAAGATGAGGAAGGTTTTCCATAAGATCTTGGAGATACTGGAAGTTCTATCAATGATGGGGTCATGTCTAACTTGTATTCTCCCATACTAGTTTCTTCAAGTTTTAATGTCTTTCCAAAGCTTCTCATAACCATGTCTTTAGTAGTTTCAGATACAGATTCTTTTGGAACTTCCTTGTTATGAAGGACCATACTATCTTCTTTAACATTATTGCAAGTATAATTGGCTTCTGCAAGAATTGTTACTTCCATCCCATTATGTGGGAATTTGATACATTGGTGGTAAGTAGATGGCACTACTTGCATTTCATGGATCCAAGGTCTCCCTAATAGTATGTTGTAAGCCAAGGGTAGATCTAGAACTTGACATATCACATTTATTTCAACTAGTCCTATTCTAATTGGTAGAACAATGAGGCCTTTAGAGGATCTTTCTGTAGACGTCCAAAATCGTCCTTATATTAATTTAATTAATATTCCCATAACATTATAGTTAATTTTAATTAATTATATTTGTTATATTCTTCTATCTATTTAATTAAATTTATTTAATTAAATATGATTCATTCTCCTAAGTATTTTAATTTAATTTAAATACTATCCCTTTTAATGTATTAAATCTTATTTAATACATTATCCCTCATTAATCCCCTTTAAATAAATTTTTAATTTATTTATTCCTTCACATGACTTAAATTCTACTAAACCACAATTAATCTAAATTAATTTAGATTAAATTAATTTGAACCTAGATCCTACCCTATCTCACATCACTCTCACCAAATAAACCTATTCATTAATTAACTAAGGTTAATTAAGCTAATTTCTTGATTCCTACAACAATTAGTCTTAATTATTTGCTCAC